>WWET01006070.1:34781-63793 GCA_011038615.1 Limnodynastes dumerilii
GAATATTTCATTCTTTCAGATCTAGGATGTGTTATTTTAGTGTTCCCTTTATTTTTTTGAGCAGTGTACAAAAAAATATAAAATCAAGAAGATAATGACAAAGAAAAGAGAATAGGTAAAATAAAAACTAAAGACTGATTTAAGTCTGATTGCAGGCAAATATAGTAACGGACATTCATACATACAATCCTACAGTCTATGCATGTGAGGAAAGTACATGTTCTTACTCACCTCCCCACCACTGGAGACCATTGCCGCACTGAAATCATTATCAATTATTATCATTATCATTATCAATTGCGCTACATTCCAAAGTTGTAACCATAGTAATTATAATTTGGTGATGTTATTAAATAAATATGTTTTCTTAAGGCTCTATAGTCACTGGTTTTTGCACTTTTTTAGTCAAACAAATCTTCACTGTTGCTGTAATTTTAGTATTGTTTCTTATTACTTTCAGAATACTGGCGATAGCTTTTTTCCCCTTTCATAGAAGCTTTTATTGCAGCATTTGCAGTTTTAAGTCTCAATGTATTTTCAGGCTTCTATTTTCTGCTCCTTCCTACCCCAAACCTGGAAAAAGTGCTCTCGGCTCACTCCAAGCCCAGGATGGGTATTAGGAGGCTTGGAAGGAGAGGGTATTGGGAGGAAGAAGTATTGAAGTTCAGCATTCTATCGGAGCCCAGCTTTCTATATGCTGGTAGTGTTATCATCACCTTCTTCCTCCACGCTATCTGCTGGATAGATACCTCTCTGCACATCTCTCATTTGATGCATCATTTCCAGAGCCTCTTTGTTAAGTCGCTTTCAGTGAGCCCTATACAGATAAAGGGTTGGATGCAGAGTTAAGAGTAAATCCGTACAGGTAGAGATATTGGTCTCTAACATCCCGCACATAGGAGAACAGGAACCTTTCCCTCTGCCCTCATACATTCTGATGTTGGATTCCTGCCCAGATCCCTATCTTAAGTATTCTGCGGAATATTGGATTAGCCAATAGCCAATACTTAGGCGAGCCCTTACTGTACAATATAAATGCCTATTCTCTTCCACCATGCCCACCTCATATGCATGTTGACTGGGTCAACCTCCCGTGCGGAGATTCAACTCCACACATAATGCAGCGTCTGGCGACTGCGTTCCGCATGGAAATTTTAATGTACTGCTCATGCGCATTACATCATTTCAGGCTATTTCTGTGTGTGATGTATGGAAAATAACCTGGGTTTATTAAGTCTGGGTCTGGCCCAAAAAGATAAACAAATAATTATAATGTATACATCCATTTTGTCACAATACCCATTTATTTTAAAATAAAATAAAATATTTAAACCATCCTCTAAAAAGTGCAGATGTATATAGCAAAAAATGATCTTGGGAAGTACAAGCCTGCATAGACGTTTAGAAGTGGCGGTATAGACGTTTAGAAGTGGCAGTATGGACATATAGAAGTGGCAGTATGGACATATAAAAGTGGCTGTATGGACATATAAAAGTGGCTGTATGGACATATAGAAGTGGCAATATGAAATATAGAAATAATATAAGTGAATGAAGATTTATAGCTTTTCAATTAAATATTTGGGAGAAATGATGGTATGACATACACCCGTGTACCCTTTCACTTTGAGCCCTGTGTTTAATAATAGCAGGACTGCTGTATAACATTACATACTGGTCCTCCCTATAGACATAAGGTGCATCTGTAAACAGACAACTAAGAGAACATAAGCGAAACAGTAAAGATATAGGACAAAAATGCAGCAAAGATAGATGGAAAAAGTAGGAGACACGGAAAGTGTTTCTAAGCATCATGTATAATATATTTATCACAGCCCTGGTAAAGTCTGGGTCAGTCTCGGGTTCAGGAGAGGTTGGCGGAGAGCTGGAGTCGAAGCAGAAACTGGGAGGCCGTAGGTAATGCTTGTGCATAGGTGAAAGGCAGAGTCAGCGCAAGGGAGGTATGCAGCAGGCTGGACTGGAGTAGACAGCAGGCTGAACTGGATAGCGACAGCAGGCTTGAACTGGGTAGCAACAGCAGGCTTGAACCGTATGGCAACAGCAGGCTGAAATGGATGGTAACTGCAGGCTTAAACTGTATGGCAACAGCAGGCTGAAATGGATAGCAACAGCAGGCTTGAACTGGGTAGCAACAGCAGGCTTGAACTGTATGGCAACAGCAGGCTGAACTGGATGGCAACTGCAGGCTTGAACTAGGTAGCACAGTAGTGCAGGGAATCCAGAAGCTGCAGGGTTAGTGCAGCTTTGACTTGGAGAAGACAGGCTTGATTGCAGAAGCAGCTGTGTCAGAATGAACTAGCTAAAAGTTAGGCAGGCCTTGGCTGGAGAAGTAAGCAGAGCAGTAGCACAGAGAACCAGGCACCTCTGATGGACAAAGTTGTTCTGGCACTGAAGGATCAGTGCACAGAGTTTAAATAGCCCACCCTGGTGCTTGATTGGATAGCCAGGTCACGTGTCCCTTCCTAGTGAGCTGCTATTGGTGCTAATGATCATGTGGACTCCAGCAAGATGGCGGCGCCCATGTAACAGTACTAGCAGCTTTTGTTGCCAGGAGACATGCAGGAAACAGCAGGATCCACGGAGCGGGAGAGATCAGTCCAGGGCCAAGGCGTGCAGCGGAGAAGGAGCAGGAGAGACTGTCACTCAAGAGTGACAGCTCTGAAGAGCCAGAGGACCATGGCGAGAGGAGGAAGCCGCCGACAGACGCGCCTGACCGGGTAAGTGCAGCGGCGTCTGCCGCATAGCATGACATCATTATATTATATAAAGGTGTGCTTCTGGAGCAACTGTGTAATAACTAGTAATCTATTCCTCTAGCTTTTGGACAAGAAAAGAGTTTGGCTGTTAGCTTAATATACTTGTTTTATTACATTAAAATTGTAGCTAATTTACAGTGTAAAGTAAACAACATTAATTACCTCTACAGAATTGAAAGGACCAAACTTTTTTTAACATAACATTTTAATTTTATTTTAGATTTTTTGTAACACATAGTACAATATAAGAACAGTACATTTTACAAGTATATTATAACAAACATTATCACCAATTAACAATAAAATGTATATAAGTGAGAATTTTTAAACTTAATACAATTTTTAAACATTTTCTGTGTTATGCTGTTTAGAATACATTTTTCAAGTAAATTTTACAAAATAATTTCACTGATTAGATTATTTTTATGTCAAGCATGAATAGCTACAGACATTGAAGAGAGTCAAAGGTTTCAGCATGAGTAAAGTTAATAATTCCTATAAGTTTATAGGAGGATATTGTGCAATTTCTCTAAGGAGGTACCATGACATGGTATGAAATGTGTCATGGATTTGGCATTTAGTGGGGAAAGAAAATATATTCTTCCCATGTAGAGAAGAACGTCTCCACACATAATTCCTTAACTTAAGAGGCCTCTAACTAGTCCATCTTAAAGATATAAAATAGCTTTTGTCTGAACAATAATATAGGGGGTTGCCATTGGGCTTAACCAAACTTGCAAAATAGTTTTTGCAACTGAAGGTTCTGACTGGAAATAAAACTATTATTATATGTTACTTTTGTTTACCTGCAGATGCATCTTAAAATAAATCTGATTATCATGGCTTCCTCCCTTTTTTCATCTATAGTCAAATGATTTATAAATAAACACATTTGAAGTTTTGGAGTATTTTGAAATTGAGAACATTGACAAATCTAATATTCTATCCACTACAGTACACTATATAATCTTATGTGGCCACAAACATGATTGGTAACACAATGGTAACAACGAAAGATAGACATGCTTAATAGCTGACATTTCTTAAAGAATACAATATTGAAATATTCACAACTTTTACAACACAGGAAATATCTGGAAACAAAAAGTAACAGTTTAAATCTAAACATTAAATTTATTTTTCATCTAAAATGAAAATACAAAAAGCATTATTGCATTCTATGGATATTGTGTATAATTTACTGAAATTTGTATGTTTCCATACATTTAAGTACATGACATTAATGTAGGTTTGCAGTTCCTACAAATAACATCAATTACATTTTTTTTCTCTAGAACCTGTCTTTTACTGTTAATTTCATTTTTTTGTAGAATGTTGTAGCAATATACAGCTTAATATGCCAATATCTGATGCCAATATTGCAAAAATCTCTACAGAGACTGTTTCCCCTTACTGCTGAGATAGGCAGGTATGGTGCAGACCCAAACACTGCAGAACACCAACATGCTAAAAGTGATGTATTTGGCTTCATTAAAGATGTCCGGGAATGTCCTTACCATGAAAGCCAGACAAAAACTTACAGCAGCCAGAAGTCCCATATAACCCAACATGATATAAAAGGCAAGGCTAGAACCCTTGTTACATTGTATGATGATCATTCCAGGATAAGAGCCTCTGTCATATTCTTTAAAGGGAGGATAAAGTGATAACCATACGGCTCCAGTAACTTGCAGCACTTGAACAGATGAGCAGATTAACACTACAGAATATGGCAATCTAATGCCCAGCCATTTTTTCCAGGAGCTACCAGGTCTGGTGGCTTTGAAAGCAATGCAAACCACTATGGTCTTGGCCAATATAGAAGACACAGCCACAGTAAAAATTATTTCAAAGAATATGTGGCGTAACATGCAGGTGATGTTCTCTGTATGGCAGATAAACAGAAAGACACAGAGTAGGCTCAGCAAGAGACAGATGAGAAGGATGAAGCTCAGATTTCTGTTATTAGCTTTTACTATGGATGTGTGCCGGAATGAAACAAATATTGTGATTATAAAAATAGTTATGCTACAAAATAGTACTGATATTACACAAAATATTATCGCCATTGTATCACTATATGAGAAATATTCCCATATTTTAGCTAAACACTTGTCTTTCTCATCATTTGACCATTCATTCTCCAGACATTTTTGACAGTTCTCACTATCTAAAAATGGAAAACAATGTTATTATGATGTGTTATACTGCCTCATTGTCCCATGTCAGTAAGATTGATATGTTTGTCATTAATGAAGTAATTAAGATAAAATAAATAGTTTCCTGGGAGCAAAAATATTAATCAATGTAGAACATTCAGATAATTTTACTTTTTCTCTTTATCAGATAATATTTCCCTATATTGTGATCCTTTATACATTTATTGAGTTAATACATTGGATGCCATAGGAAGCCAGTATTTTTAATGTAGGTGGTTATGTACACATTACTCAACTTTATAACATCCAGTAATACTCCTGTGCAATTCTCAGTGTCCTTAGCCTATGCAGTCACCATACAAATATTGCACATAATAATGGCAGTCACGGAGGTTTGATGCATTAGCAGAAGAACAACTGAACTGAAGAGAAAACTGTTATCAAACAAGGCCTAGAGACAGGAAAACTAAAAGTTAAGAGGGAATCAATCTAATTATGTGTATCCTAGAATATGTATTGCATGGAATTTCATTTTAGGGTGAATAATATCTCATAGGCTTCTCAGAGAACAATAAAGGCTCCGACCATAAAGACTATCTAAGTGTAAACCTTCTACACACCTTCGCTGTCCAATTAATGGAATGTAGATCGGGAAATGATGAAATGGCCCAGAGGTGAATTTAGACACAATCACCCTTACCCTTAATATGAAAATGGTGGTTATAGCTATCTGTTGCTTCTGATAAACCAAAACCCTAAGTTTTGTCAGAAAGTACAAAAATGTCATTTGTAATATTTATTTTGTTTACAATTGTTGCTTTATTATTATTTCTACTTTTTTACATTTAGTTTTCAGTTGCTTGTCAGGAAGATAACCGGATTGATCCCACGGAGTGTAAATTTAGAAATGTCAATTGACCCTTATTGCTAAGAATTATTAGATCAACGTCTTTGTATGTAGAAGATTTGCAACCCTATGCAGCTCACAATGTTCACAAAAGAAAAAAAGAGAGGAACACGCATAAAAGAAGGCCAGAGTTTTTAGATAACTGTATTAGTCAGGTAACGGGGTGGTGGGGAAGTCTTCCTTAAAAATGGTGCTGAGCGGAAAAACAAACTAGCTTAAAAGGTAATATGAATAATGTTATATGTGTAATTGGTTGTGTGGTGGATAGTGACTGGTGTGGCTTACAACATGACACAAGTAGAGATAGATGGGGGTTATTAGGTCTTACGAGAGGATTAAGATCTGACCTGGGGGATTGGTGACTGGGACCCATAACATTTTATAAAGGGAAAGACATTTAACCTCCCTAAAATGACCCATGATGTCAATTGCTGGGCCTGATGGTGAGCAGGCATCTTAACAAAGATTTATAAGTTTACCAGACACATTGGAGATCTCTCCTTCTGAACACACGACACAGTTATAGCAGCAGGTGTGATAACCTTTCTGCAGAGCTTTTCTGCTCCCTGGAGCACAAATGGGAGAACACACAGCATGTGGAACCTAGGAAATAACAACTTTTATTTTTGTTATTGTCAGATCTTTTAAGTAAAGAAAAAAGAACAACAACTTTATAACAGGTGTTTACATTTATAGTTTTAATATTCATTTATAATACCATACATAAGAGATGCCTTAGTGAGTGGTTGTTGTAGTGTTCACTAATATTTATGGATTTATTTAATGTTTTCAGAAATTTTCTATAAAAAATTTGAAAACATCTACCATGTGATCAGTTTATAGTGTTTATGTAATGAAGAAGTATTACTATTGATTGAACATTCACAATAAGCAGATGTACAGATATTTTAATTTTATATTCTATACGAGCTCTGGATCTGAAAACAAATGACTCTAAGAGAAAAAATATCTTCAGATTATAAAATTCCTCAGTGTGGAGTAGAGAGTAAGAGCTGGATTCTGGATTTAAACAGTAAATAAATACATGTTATAGGTTATCATAAATAGGAGAAAAACAGATGATCATGAAATAAACTAAAATAAACTCTGTACTGTCCATTATGACATTTCCTTTTTCTCATGAATTTGTATAGATATATATATTTTTTGTGCAGATGCAAATTAATACAACATCATGTGTTTAGGATATTTTTTCTTCCTTGTCAGTTTTTCCAGTGTTTAAAGTATGTTTGTTATTCTCGCTGCCAATAACTGTTACATTTCTAAATGTATTTAAAATTCTCAATTTTTCCTCCATCCCTTCCCTAGTACCTTAAATTGGTGAATCTAACAATCTAAAACAAAATCTAAATTCTAAAACAAAATCTAAATTCTAAAACAAAATCTAAAATGTAATCTATTGTTAGATTTTAAAATTAGTTGCTATTAACAAGCCTGCTTTTTTCTATCTTTTGCCTCTCAAATTTGATGGTTAGACCTCCTATTCTCCTTAAACCTAGATCTGCAATTTTATTGTGATTATTTTAATAAATGTTTATTGTTATTGAAAATTATTGTGGCCATCCTATATATATTTAAACATTTTTTGTTTATATATTTCTAGAGGAGTTTTTTGCAAGCGCTATAGCCTTTTACATATTTATTTTTGATACATTTCTTGAGTTCTGGCATCACTATAGCTATTTTGACTGCTGCATAAATCCCTATTCAGTGAAGCCCCAATTCAGCGCTGATATAATATTTGTTTTTATTTGTGAATTCCTTGCTGCTTAAAACCTGGAGGCACCAGAATAAAGAACGTTGTGCCACTTACGCTTATGCAAAGTGCATAAGTGAGGTGGTTTGAGTGGTGGGCTCCTGTAGCTCCTATCGTACAGAATTTAGTTCCGTACAATAAGTATTGTGTGAGAAAGGTCTGTGCTTTCCCTCCACCCACCAAGGTGGGTCGGGAGAAGCATTTAAATTATACAGTGAGGATGTATTTTTGAGCGGATCAGCAGATGGAAGGATCGCTGATCCGCTTGTGTGACATAAGACTGCCCTATGACAGATTAAGTCACACAATATCCACACAAGAGAGGGGAGTGACAGGGGGAGACCCCAGCACATACAGAAAGCATGTGGGGGGTCTGGAATAGGTCCATGATTTTTTAAATGGGTGCTAGCCTATAATATCGGAGCACATTTTTTTATTTGGCTTAATGCCTTAAAATGGAAGTTCCGGGATGCGGAGCAAAACATCTGTTAATAAAATTATTTATAAATAACATGTATCTTTATATAAAAAATACAAAATGTATAGTATTTGACTGAAAAGACACATTCATTTTCGTCAGGACAGACGTTACTCAAAGAAATGTGTCTTTATTTATCTATTTATTATATTGTCATTTTTTTTATATATAAGGAATAGAAGACAGGTCAGGCACTCCAAATAAACATTATATAAAACTATGTGCACATACATAAAAAGGAGGTTTAGTCAAGGCACCTCCTGTAAGTGAGTCCTTATCTGTTTCCTAGAGTATATGTTTACTCAGAAAGTCTGTATTAAGACACTCACGTCATTTGAAAAGTGTGCAGCTATTTTCATCTAAATAAAAATGTAAACTTTTTAACAGATTACTCTAGACTGATCCTTTCTTTTATTAGCATGTTCTCCAATGGAGGAACAAATAAAAATAAAAATTAATTAGAAGTTTTAACTACGATTACTACATGGGACTAAAATACTATACTGCCTGGCACCTTTAGCTTAGAATGACCTGTTTTAAGACAATACTGCAAAATAGGGGTAACATTTTATGTGCAAAAATAGGTATACCTTTACCTTGTGTTATCATTGGGTTGATATACAATTACGAGGGCATAATATTGCCCCTGATAACAGAAAGAGACAGGGATTTCTTTCTCTTTTCCCCTCTTTGGTTTCTTTATTATCCACCTGCAATATTTATAATTGCACTGTTTTTAGTCTTGTAATGCACAGATTAATTAAATTTATGTTTTTATATTTCACCAGCATCCTGAGTCACTTTCTTCATAAACCCCATTCTCCATACATTTTATTACATTTTGATTAAGTCTGAGACTATAAATCAAATTATGTTATTTTAAAATGATTAATAAAGATTAAAATGTTTATCTTTATCTCTGTATTAACCATAATTCAGGGACTTTTTGAGGGGTGTGGGTCCCCGGTTAGAAAATCCCAATTTCGAAAATTCGAATTGCGAATTTTCTTTTGCGAATGCGAATTTTCTCTGAATTGCTAAAATTCGAAAAATGCATACACCTAAATGTTTCTATTTATACTAGTCTGAAATTCTAATTTTTCTAATTCGAAAGTCTGTATTTCGAATACAGCTATATTTAGAATAGTGTACATTTTGATACAGATTAAAGTAGAATAATGGTCAATTTCGAAAATCTGCATTTCGAAAATCTTCTATTAGAATACATGTATTTTGCTAAAAAATCGGAATGCGAATCGTTCGCATACCGAATGAGCCGCACTGCGAATTTTTATGCGAAATTTTCGCAAACGGCAGCCGCAATGAGTTAGCTTTAGATTGTTGACAGGGATTAACTATACTTCCATATGAAGGGAGGGAGTGAGTGCTTTCATCTTCAAATCAAGCTTTTTGCTGTCAGTTTTAATTTAATTTAATTTAATTTAATTTCAATGAATTTAATATAATTTTCTTTAATGTAATTTCACCTAATTAATTTCATTTGAGTGTATTTACTTCCAAATAAGGTGACCAGTGTAATAATTACAATGATTTCTATTTGTGCCTCCCACTTTTTAAGTGACCAGTAGTAATGGTCCATTGTGCCTGATCCAGAGGTGCGTATGGCCCTTACACCGGCTGAAGGCTACCCTAACTTCAGCCGGCGTAAGGAGGGGCCATACGCTCGCACAGGAGCGTATGGCCGCCTCGCCTAGCCTCCCACCCTCATTACTAGCTCCCCCCGCCCACCTACACTAACCTGAACGTAGGGACGCTGGGAGATGTCCCTACGGCGCTGCTACGGACACTCGATCCACGATCGGGCGTTGCCGTAGCGACGCCGACCAACATCTGACCAACATCTGCCCGGCGCATAGCCGTACTAGCGACGGCGGCCGTAGCTCTGGATCAGGCCCATGGTCTTATCCAGACCTACGCCAATGCGCTGTGCTTACTAAAGCACAGCGTATCGGCGTTTACTTACCCTGACACTCCCCCTGTGCGGGCGTATACCCCCTTCCTTACGCAGGCTGAAGGCTACCCTAACTTCAGCCGGCGTAAGGAAGGGGCCATACGCCCGCACAGGGGGAGTGCCAGGGGAAGGCAGCGATGTAACGCAGAGCGTTAGCACGCTCAGCGCTACATCGTACCTCTGGATCAGGCACAATGGACCATTACTACTGGTCACTTAAAAAGGTGGGAGGCACAAATAGAAATCATTGTAATTATTACACTGGTCACCTGATTTGGAAGTAAATACACTCAAATTAAAGGTGAAAGTACATTAAAGAAAATTAAATTAAATTAATTGAAATTAAATAAAATGAAATTAAATTAAAACTGACAGCAAAAAGCTTGATTTGAAGATGAAAGCACTCACTCCCTCCCTTCATATGGAAGTATAGTTAATCCCTGTCAACAATCAAAAGTTAACACATTGCGTCTGCCGTTTGCGAAAATTTTGCATAAAAATATGTAGAAATAAAAGTATATTCTGAATAGGGAGTTATAGAGAAAATTCGAAAATAGAAATGTAGAAATAAAAGTATATTCTGAATAGGGAGTTATAGAGAAAATTCGAAAATAGAAATGTAGAAATAAAAGTATATTCTGAATAGGGAGTTATAGAGAAAATTCGAAAATAGAAATGTAGAAATAAAAGTATATTCTGAATAGGGAGTTATAGAGAAAATTCGAAAATAGAAATGTAGAAATAAAAGTATATTCTGAATAGGGAGTTATAGAGAAAATTCGAAAATAGAAATGTAGAAATAAAAGTATATTCTGAATAGGGAGTTATAGAGAAAATTCGAAAATAGAAATGTAGAAATAAAAGTATATTCTGAATAGGGAGTTATAGAGAAAATTCGAAAATAGAAATGTAGAAATAAAAGTATATTCTGAATAGGGAGTTATAGAGAAAATTCGAAAATAGAAATGTAGAAATAAAAGTATATTCTGAATAGGGAGTTATAGAGAAAATTCGAAAATAGAAATGTAGAAATAAAAGTATATTCTGAATAGGGAGTTATAGAGAAAATTCGAAAATAGAAATGTAGAAATAAAAGTATATTCTGAATAGGGAGTTATAGAGAAAATTCGAAAATAGAAATGTAGAAATAAAAGTATATTCTGAATAGGGAGTTATAGAGAAAATTCGAAAATAGAAATGTAGAAATAAAAGTATATTCTGAATAGGGAGTTATAGAGAAAATTCGAAAATAGAAATGTAGAAATAAAAGTATATTCTGAATAGGGAGTTATAGAGAAAATTCGAAAATAGAAATGTAGAAATAAAAGTATATTCTGAATAGGGAGTTATAGAGAAAATTCGAAAATAGAAATGTAGAAATAAAAGTATATTCTGAATAGGGAGTTATAGAGAAAATTCGAAAATAGAAATGTAGAAATAAAAGTATATTCTGAATAGGGAGTTATAGAGAAAATTCGAAAATAGAAATGTAGAAATAAAAGTATATTCTGAATAGGGAGTTATAGAGAAAATTCGAAAATAGAAATGTAGAAATAAAAGTATATTCTGAATAGGGAGTTATAGAGAAAATTCGAAAATAGAAATGTAGAAATAAAAGTATATTCTGAATAGGGAGTTATAGAGAAAATTCGAAAATAGAAATGTAGAAATAAAAGTATATTCTGAATAGGGAGTTATAGAGAAAATTCGAAAATAGAAATGTAGAAATAAAAGTATATTCTGAATAGGGAGTTATAGAGAAAATTCGAAAATAGAAATGTAGAAATAAAAGTATATTCTGAATAGGGAGTTATAGAGAAAATTCGAAAATAGAAATGTAGAAATAAAAGTATATTCTGAATAGGGAGTTATAGAGAAAATTCGAAAATAGAAATGTAGAAATAAAAGTATATTCTGAATAGGGAGTTATAGAGAAAATTCGAAAATAGAAATGTAGAAATAAAAGTATATTCTGAATAGGGAGTTATAGAGAAAATTCGAAAATAGAAATGTAGAAATAAAAGTATATTCTGAATAGGGAGTTATAGAGAAAATTCGAAAATAGAAATGTAGAAATAAAAGTATATTCTGAATAGGGAGTTATAGAGAAAATTCGAAAATAGAAATGTAGAAATAAAAGTATATTCTGAATAGGGAGTTATAGAGAAAATTCGAAAATAGAAATGTAGAAATAAAAGTATATTCTGAATAGGGAGTTATAGAGAAAATTCGAAAATAGAAATGTAGAAATAAAAGTATATTCTGAATAGGGAGTTATAGAGAAAATTCGAAAATAGAAATGTAGAAATAAAAGTATATTCTGAATAGGGAGTTATAGAGAAAATTCGAAAATAGAAATGTAGAAATAAAAGTATATTCTGAATAGGGAGTTATAGAGAAAATTCGAAAATAGAAATGTAGAAATAAAAGTATATTCTGAATAGGGAGTTATAGAGAAAATTCGAAAATAGAAATGTAGAAATAAAAGTATATTCTGAATAGGGAGTTATAGAGAAAATTCGAAAATAGAAATGTAGAAATAAAAGTATATTCTGAATAGGGAGTTATAGAGAAAATTCGAAAATAGAAATGTAGAAATAAAAGTATATTCTGAATAGGGAGTTATAGAGAAAATTCGAAAATAGAAATGTAGAAATAAAAGTATATTCTGAATAGGGAGTTATAGAGAAAATTCGAAAATAGAAATGTAGAAATAAAAGTATATTCTGAATAGGGAGTTATAGAGAAAATTCGAAAATAGAAATGTAGAAATAAAAGTATATTCTGAATAGGGAGTTATAGAGAAAATTCGAAAATAGAAATGTAGAAATAAAAGTATATTCTGAATAGGGAGTTATAGAGAAAATTCGAAAATAGAAATGTAGAAATAAAAGTATATTCTGAATAGGGAGTTATAGAGAAAATTCGAAAATAGAAATGTAGAAATAAAAGTATATTCTGAATAGGGAGTTATAGAGAAAATTCGAAAATAGAAATGTAGAAATAAAAGTATATTCTGAATAGGGAGTTATAGAGAAAATTCGAAAATAGAAATGTAGAAATAAAAGTATATTCTGAATAGGGAGTTATAGAGAAAATTCGAAAATAGAAATGTAGAAATAAAAGTATATTCTGAATAGGGAGTTATAGAGAAAATTCGAAAATAGAAATGTAGAAATAAAAGTATATTCTGAATAGGGAGTTATAGAGAAAATTCGAAAATAGAAATGTAGAAATAAAAGTATATTCTGAATAGGGAGTTATAGAGAAAATTCGAAAATAGAAATGTAGAAATAAAAGTATATTCTGAATAGGGAGTTATAGAGAAAATTCGAAAATAGAAATGTAGAAATAAAAGTATATTCTGAATAGGGAGTTATAGAGAAAATTCGAAAATAGAAATGTAGAAATAAAAGTATATTCTGAATAGGGAGTTATAGAGAAAATTCGAAAATAGAAATGTAGAAATAAAAGTATATTCTGAATAGGGAGTTATAGAGAAAATTCGAAAATAGAAATGTAGAAATAAAAGTATATTCTGAATAGGGAGTTATAGAGAAAATTCGAAAATAGAAATGTAGAAATAAAAGTATATTCTGAATAGGGAGTTATAGAGAAAATTCGAAAATAGAAATGTAGAAATAAAAGTATATTCTGAATAGGGAGTTATAGAGAAAATTCGAAAATAGAAATGTAGAAATAAAAGTATATTCTGAATAGGGAGTTATAGAGAAAATTCGAAAATAGAAATGTAGAAATAAAAGTATATTCTGAATAGGGAGTTATAGAGAAAATTCGAAAATAGAAATGTAGAAATAAAAGTATATTCTGAATAGGGAGTTATAGAGAAAATTCGAAAATAGAAATGTAGAAATAAAAGTATATTCTGAATAGGGAGTTATAGAGAAAATTCGAAAATAGAAATGTAGAAATAAAAGTATATTCTGAATAGGGAGTTATAGAGAAAATTCGAAAATAGAAATGTAGAAATAAAAGTATATTCTGAATAGGGAGTTATAGAGAAAATTCGAAAATAGAAATGTAGAAATAAAAGTATATTCTGAATAGGGAGTTATAGAGAAAATTCGAAAATAGAAATGTAGAAATAAAAGTATATTCTGAATAGGGAGTTATAGAGAAAATTCGAAAATAGAAATGTAGAAATAAAAGTATATTCTGAATAGGGAGTTATAGAGAAAATTCGAAAATAGAAATGTAGAAATAAAAGTATATTCTGAATAGGGAGTTATAGAGAAAATTCGAAAATAGAAATGTAGAAATAAAAGTATATTCTGAATAGGGAGTTATAGAGAAAATTCGAAAATAGAAATGTAGAAATAAAAGTATATTCTGAATAGGGAGTTATAGAGAAAATTCGAAAATAGAAATGTAGAAATAAAAGTATATTCTGAATAGGGAGTTATAGAGAAAATTCGAAAATAGAAATGTAGAAATAAAAGTATATTCTGAATAGGGAGTTATAGAGAAAATTCGAAAATAGAAATGTAGAAATAAAAGTATATTCTGAATAGGGAGTTATAGAGAAAATTCGAAAATAGAAATGTAGAAATAAAAGTATATTCTGAATAGGGAGTTATAGAGAAAATTCGAAAATAGAAATGTAGAAATAAAAGTATATTCTGAATAGGGAGTTATAGAGAAAATTCGAAAATAGAAATGTAGAAATAAAAGTATATTCTGAATAGGGAGTTATAGAGAAAATTCGAAAATAGAAATGTAGAAATAAAAGTATATTCTGAATAGGGAGTTATAGAGAAAATTCGAAAATAGAAATGTAGAAATAAAAGTATATTCTGAATAGGGAGTTATAGAGAAAATTCGAAAATAGAAATGTAGAAATAAAAGTATATTCTGAATAGGGAGTTATAGAGAAAATTCGAAAATAGAAATGTAGAAATAAAAGTATATTCTGAATAGGGAGTTATAGAGAAAATTCGAAAATAGAAATGTAGAAATAAAAGTATATTCTGAATAGGGAGTTATAGAGAAAATTCGAAAATAGAAATGTAGAAATAAAAGTATATTCTGAATAGGGAGTTATAGAGAAAATTCGAAAATAGAAATGTAGAAATAAAAGTATATTCTGAATAGGGAGTTATAGAGAAAATTCGAAAATAGAAATGTAGAAATAAAAGTATATTCTGAATAGGGAGTTATAGAGAAAATTCGAAAATAGAAATGTAGAAATAAAAGTATATTCTGAATAGGGAGTTATAGAGAAAATTCGAAAA
Source organism: Limnodynastes dumerilii (assembly GCA_011038615.1). NCBI lineage: Eukaryota > Metazoa > Chordata > Amphibia > Anura > Limnodynastidae > Limnodynastes > Limnodynastes dumerilii. The sequence goes on from WWET01006070.1 coordinate 50,104, forward strand.
TAGAAATGTAGAAATAAAAGTATATTCTGAATAGGGAGTTATAGAGAAAATTCGAAAATAGAAATGTAGAAATAAAAGTATATTCTGAATAGGGAGTTATAGAGAAAATTCGAAAATAGAAATGTAGAAATAAAAGTATATTCTGAATAGGGAGTTATAGAGAAAATTCGAAAATAGAAATGTAGAAATAAAAGTATATTCTGAATAGGGAGTTATAGAGAAAATTCGAAAATAGAAATGTAGAAATAAAAGTATATTCTGAATAGGGAGTTATAGAGAAAATTCGAAAATAGAAATGTAGAAATAAAAGTATATTCTGAATAGGGAGTTATAGAGAAAATTCGAAAATAGAAATGTAGAAATAAAAGTATATTCTGAATAGGGAGTTATAGAGAAAATTCGAAAATAGAAATGTAGAAATAAAAGTATATTCTGAATAGGGAGTTATAGAGAAAATTCGAAAATAGAAATGTAGAAATAAAAGTATATTCTGAATAGGGAGTTATAGAGAAAATTCGAAAATAGAAATGTAGAAATAAAAGTATATTCTGAATAGGGAGTTATAGAGAAAATTCGAAAATAGAAATGTAGAAATAAAAGTATATTCTGAATAGGGAGTTATAGAGAAAATTCGAAAATAGAAATGTAGAAATAAAAGTATATTCTGAATAGGGAGTTATAGAGAAAATTCGAAAATAGAAATGTAGAAATAAAAGTATATTCTGAATAGGGAGTTATAGAGAAAATTCGAAAATAGAAATGTAGAAATAAAAGTATATTCTGAATAGGGAGTTATAGAGAAAATTCGAAAATAGAAATGTAGAAATAAAAGTATATTCTGAATAGGGAGTTATAGAGAAAATTCGAAAATAGAAATGTAGAAATAAAAGTATATTCTGAATAGGGAGTTATAGAGAAAATTCGAAAATAGAAATGTAGAAATAAAAGTATATTCTGAATAGGGAGTTATAGAGAAAATTCGAAAATAGAAATGTAGAAATAAAAGTATATTCTGAATAGGGAGTTATAGAGAAAATTCGAAAATAGAAATGTAGAAATAAAAGTATATTCTGAATAGGGAGTTATAGAGAAAATTCGAAAATAGAAATGTAGAAATAAAAGTATATTCTGAATAGGGAGTTATAGAGAAAATTCGAAAATAGAAATGTAGAAATAAAAGTATATTCTGAATAGGGAGTTATAGAGAAAATTCGAAAATAGAAATGTAGAAATAGAAGTATATTCTGAATAGGGAGCTTTATGAAATAGAATTGTTCGAAATTGAGAATAATAGCAATAGAGAATAATCGAAAATACAACAATCGAAATACAAATACAATCGAAATGTGCATGTGTCATAACCTATTACATTCGAAATAGGGAACGTTCGAAATAGCGAAAATTCGAAATTGCGAACTTTCGAAATAGCGAAAATTCGCATTTTAGTGGTCGAAATACAGATTTTCGAAATTGGCATTTTCTAACCGGGGACTGACTACCCTCTTTGAGTGTGTCCTAAAATTGCCCAATCTTTTTTTTTGTTGATTTTCGCACACCAATTGCATGATTTTACTTTTTTTGTGGTAAAACTACAGTTGCCATACTGTTGATCATTCCTCTAGTCAACCTAGATCATCCTACATGTATAAGTAGAGAACCCTGGGGTACTCTACTGGTTATCTTACCATCCCCAGAAGGGATTCCATTTACTACAAACCTCTGTTTTTTATCCTGTAACCAAGATTATATCCATGCAACCATCTTTAAGTCCAGTTTCCAGTCTTTAATTTCCAGTCTTTAAGTCTAATTCCAGTTTCCGACCTTATTTACCAGCCTGTGATGTGACACGGTGTCAAAACTCCTGTTAATGTGGTTTCTAATCAATCCCTATATGTAAAATATTCATGGCCACACATGCAAACATGCTTAATGTAGCGAATAAGGCACACTTTACAGACTGATCAGTGGTGATAGTTTATTAATATGAAGCAGTAAATGCCTCTTAACTTATTTAAACAGAAAAAATTGTTGTTGGTTTTTTTTTTTCAAAAATGCAAAAGTATAAAAATGTTTTTTTTTTCACAAATGTTAGTAATTTGCTGTCCTTGTTTCCATTCTTAGTTGTATCATGTCAAACCCATGCCCCTATCAGGATCCTGCGCCAGACACAGATGATGGTGATGTTGCACCTGCAAAGACAAAAAGTGGGTGCAACATTAGGTTCTCTCACTTTGAGAACTGTGCTTTAGTAGATTCTGTGCTACCTAATTTTAGTGAGCTGCTGGGGGAAGAATCTGCCACCACCTCGTATGCACACAAACAAATTCTGTGGCAGTAAGTCGTGGAAGCGGATATATATGGGTGAGCCCATATAAAAGGTCTGAACAAGGTTGTCTCAAAAGGTTTACAGACATAAAGATTCTGCAGAAGGGCAAAATGGGCGCTGAAAGCAAGGCTTCCAGGCAAATCTGTTTTCTAACACCCTTATGAGGAGAGAACAAAGGCTATCATCTCTACTGAGGTCATTGAAGGAGTAAATGTTAAGGACATGGATGCTCCATATTTTAGGATTTTACATTATAATCAATAATATGATATCATTGGTCCTTCATGATGTATGAATCTCTTACCTTTTTATAGTTGCTGGTCCTTCCCATCAGGAGGAATCTTTGCATCTTGCCATGGATCAGGCACAGATGTCACCTTTGGATGTGATTGCTGAAGGTCAGTGTATGGTAAATAACCCTTTTGTTATGCTAATGTTTTGTGGATGCTGAAAAAGAATCATCCTAAGTAATCAGAAAAAAAGGACACAAAAATATATTGTAACATGAAATACACATTTTTTTGTCCATTAAAGTGAAGGGAAATAATCCATAAAAAGCCTTTTGCCAAAACTTAGATTTTAAAAAATTACAAAAAAAAGGATTTTTTTAAAAAACAAAAAATTAACATTATACAAGTGTACTTATCTTTGTTATTGCCCAACAGGTGAGATGCAAACCTTGTCCATAGAGCCGTGAGCAGATTCAGAACCTGAGGAGAAAGATTTGAACATTAGAGAATTTTATTTAGATCATGAGCCTGTCATTACACCTCCACAGCTGCCATCATCACCCCCCGAAGATACTGCTGTACAAGGCACTCCATCTGCAGCACAGCTGGAAGTGCTCCAACAAGTTGCTGCGACTATGACACGCATTGAGGAGAGCCAAATGGTGTTCTTAAACACACACCGTACCTCAATGCGGAGAATACTGTCTGCTGTTCAGAAAGGTCAGACCATCAATCACCTGGGCTTGAATCGGCTGGGGGCTGCAATAGAGCAGCAGAACATAATTTTGGCACAGGTGAACACTGCTCTACAAGAAAGTAATAGCCGTGAGTTAATCACACAGTTAATTCATCATTCTGCCCAACTATTGGCCCAACAGCAGCACCATACCGTACCTTCTGCTTCTTCCACATCTGCGGACACCAGTATCGAGAGCACTCCAGCTAGCACTGCCACACACACACCAATCCGGCGTGGACCACGGACAAGGGGTGGCCTAGGGAGGACGCATCCCACAACACCCACAAGGCAATCCTTACAGAAAAAAATAAGGACATTAGAGCTACATCTAATGTCTGTTGAGACAATCATCTTGTTATTTGACATATTTTGAAAAAAACATTGTTTTCTTTGATTCTTGCAAAGAAAAAAGCACCTTTTATGGGTATGTACAAGCTATAGCACCAAGGATATTGGGAAATACTGAGATACTATAGAATTCTAACTTCTGAGCTCGCCAATGTGACTGCTAGCTGGGGAAGCAAATAAATGTTGGCGCAAGCTTTTTAAGTGCACTTAACACATGAGATAAATGACGGGAAAAACTCGGCGGTGAAAGTCCAACCACTCTCCCTGTGACTACCTGAAATGACCCAGTCACCAGAAAGTGGAGAACACACATTAATTTCTGCATTCCAGACAATGCATGGGGCGGAGATGTTGTGGGTTCCAAATCCCTCCTCACCTGCTCATAGATGCTCAGGAGGTTAGCACAGTTCAGCCTAAACAGTTGCACAACCTCCTGGTCATACAGGGGGTCCAGGTACACATGCACATTAAACCCACGAGGCGTATGATGCACTGTGTGCGCAGAACCTGGTGCTGGTGATGTTCTCTCTCCTCAGGCCTTTTTGTGGCTGCAGCAAGGGAATTCACATTCACATTCACAAAGGGAGGAGACACTGATAACCAGATTGCTCCAGTGAGATGCTGAACAGATGAGCAGATGAACACTACAAAATTTGGCAATTTAATGCTCAGCATTTTTATCCACCAGCTCCCCGGTCTGGTAACTTTGAAAGTGATACAAAGCACAATAGTCTTGGCCAATATAGAAGACACAGCCACAGTAAAAGTGATATCAAAGAATATGTGGCGTAGCATGCAGGTGATGTTCTCTGGATAACCAATGAACAAGCCCAGGATGGGCATATTCAGGTGGCTTGCATGGAGAGGGTATTCAGAGGAAGTATCAGAGGCCAGCATTCTATCAGAGCCCAGCTTTCTATATGCTGGTAGTGTCATCTTCATCTTCCTCGTCCACATTGCCATCTGCTGGCTAGAAGCCTCTCTCCCCATCACTCATTTGATGCAGCATTTCTAGAACCTTTTTATTAAATCAGTTGCAGTGAGCCCTAACCAACATCCTGCATATAGGAGAACAGGCACCCTTCCCCCTGCCCTCTTATGTGCTTATGTTGGATCCCTGCCCAGGTCCCTATATTAAGCATTCTGCGGAATAATTGTATTAGCCAATAGCCAATACTTAGCTAAGCCCTTACTATACAATTTAAATGCCTTCCACCATGCCCACCTTGTATGCATGTTGACTGGGCCAACCTCCCTTGCGGAGATTTAACTCCATAAATAATGCAGCGTCTGGCAACTGAGTTCTAATTTTAATGTACTGCACATGTGCATTACATCATTTCAGACTATTTCTGTTTGTTATATATGGAAATTAGCCTGGGTTTGTTAAGTCTGGGTCTGGCCCAAAAAGACAAACAAATAATTATATTGTATACATTCATTTTGTCACAATACCCATTTACGAGTATTTTAAAATAAAATATCTAAATTATCCTCTAAAAAATGCAGATGTATTTAGCAAAAAATTATCTTAGGAAGCACAAGCATGCATTGCTTGCATGCTTATGTGTTAACTCAGTGGTCGAAGTGAACATTTTAAAGTTGAGGTATGGACATTTAGAAGTGGCAACATAAATAGTATAATGAGTAAATATCTTGCACTAATTATAATGCAGCTGAGTATCAGAGGATCATAGACAATAATATCAGCTGCACAGGTTACAAAAATTAAATATAGTATCAGAGGATCATAGACAATAATATCAGCTGCACAGGTTACAAAAATTAAATATAGTAAAGCGCGCAAACCAATAAGCCTAGAGAACGTCAAATTCAAAAAGTTATGGTCGAGGAGGACCAGAAAATGAAAGGCTCCAAAAATTAAATAGTCACAATAAAATTGATAAATTTTATTAAATACATTATAAAAGATATACAAAAGACACCATATAAAACCAAAAACCACTCAGCAATAATATACAGATGGAGGGATCTCCTGTATATAAACAATATATTGTTGAAAATCACAATGAACGTGAATCCTTGGGTAAATAGAATACAAGATAACAGGTAAATACTTTGTCTGTAGATATAAAATTAACAAACACAGAAAATATACACAGGTGGGGCTGTCTATACAAGATCTAGCGGCTGTCCCTGCAAATAGAAGGCTTGCTGCCTCGCAAAAGTACTTCGCCCATTTCTGGGCAGGTAAATATCCCTACACTAACAGCAAATACAGCCCACAAGTATAAGAACTTAAAAAGCAGTATCTACATTCACAGTATGTCATACAACAAACACTGTAACATATTATGTCTAATACACTCAATTTAGGCATAAAATCTAAGAATGATGGTAATAATGTTCCATTATAAGTCATAAGGAGAAATAAACCCAAACTTGTTCTCCTGATAACTATTTATCTCCTAATGGAACGTTATTACCATCACTTAGAAAAAGAGAGGCAGCACCGGGACCTGCCTCCTTTCTGTTTCTCCTCCTTCCTGCTCTAGGTACAGCCGTCGGATATTAGAACAGGCTGCCTCTCTTTGCTTCCTTGGCTCACGTTGTTATTTCTATATGTTTGTGCCTACCTTATTGTGGGGTCATTGCTATTTGGCTCTATCTTATGATCATGTCATTTACCCATGCATTTATTTGTTGAACAATGTATGGCACTTCCATATTATCATTATGATATTTAGCTGGGACAGTTTTGTATCTTTATATTTTGCTGGAAGGTGTCTATTATCTCTTTAACCTTATCTTTTTTAATAGTTTTTTTGTAAGAAAATTTGTAATTTTTTTTGTAATCAGTAATTAGTCTGTTGGGGCCGTTATTATCATTAGGATGTGCACCTTATTAGATTTGCACTGTCTTTTACTATCCTTTTGGAAAATTTATGTATCAGAAGAAGCTTTCAGCCTCTCATCTTCTGAAATCCTTTCCACTGCCTTACCTTCCGAGGTTCCTTACAGTGCTGCCCAGCCCGAGATGCCTCACTGCGCTGTCCAGCCCGAGGCCACCAACTAGAGTGCCGTCTGTCCAGCCGCCAACCTGAGTGCCATCCCTGTGCAGGACTCCAGTCCAAGCCTTGGAGTCCCTGAGGGGGATTCCAGTCCGAACCATGCCGTCTCTGAGGGGGACTCCAGTTTGAGCCAGGCCATCTCTGAGGGGAACTCCAGTCCGAACCATGCCATCCCCGAGGGGGACTCCAGTCCAAGCAATGTTGTCTCCAAGGGGAATGTTTACCCTGCCGTGACCACAGAGCCTGTACCTGAAATGTTCGTAGAGCCTGTTACCCTGGATCTTGTTCTGCGGGCCGCTGTCCAGGACCCATTGCCTTTTGTCTGGGCTTCATTGTCTGAATCCATCAAGCCTCCATCTGCTGTCCCGTCATCAGTGCCAGTCTCTGCTTCAGCACTTTCCTCTAAGATCAAGTCCCTGACATCTTTGGGTATAGCCAAATCTTTGGTGAATCCTTCCAGGCCTGTTATCCCTATGGTCACATCCAGGTCCTCCAAGTCCTCAAAGTCTTAGTCTGTCAAACAATCATCCAGATCCAAAGTCTCCAAGCCAACTGAGCCTCTGATTGCATCAGAGTCTCCACCCATCTTCGATGGTGACAAATCTCAACTCATACCTCATGCCTCTCCCAAGTCCTTTCAGCAACCCATGGAGCAGATAATCTTTTTTGCTTTGAAATTTCAGGGGAAGAGCTCTGGACTGGACTAATTCACTACTTGAGGTGCAATTCCCTCTGTTGAAGGACTTACATGTTTTTCTGTCTTTGACCCCCAAGATGTTTGGTTCTGAGTCTTCAGTAAGCATCCTGCCAAGACTGAATGGGCATCCAGAGGCCACCTTTAAAGGAGGGGGTACTGTCAATGGCAAGCGCCACACTTACCTGACCACAATCCATCTGTCAGCAGCTCCCCCACAATGTGCCGCTCTCCAGCCCTCCAGAGGTGTCACTTCCAGTGGTGGCAGCCTCATGCAAAGTCTCCATTAAAGCATATGTGCTTGTTTGTGTCTGGGATTAGGCATCTGCTCAACTATTCTCTGTTGCATGGGCATTGCCATCTTGCCTCCTGTCAGGTGATTCCCAGCAGCCACTCAGATGCTCCTCTGCACACACATGATTCCTCCAGCCAATCTTAGATAAAATGGCTATGGCAATTCAGAACATGTAAATCGCTGGATTTACTAAAGAGCGAGTTTTAATCTCGCTGGAGAATGGCCATCATTATGCCTATAAGATTGACCCCAAAAGGGCTATCGCCTATATTCATATTTAGTGAACAGTGGTGTTTTCTGTAAGCCTGATGCCCACAGCATATTAAATGGGAGCAGTGTTCATGCTTAGGACCATACCAAGGCCTGAGGAGGAAGAGAAAGAAGAACACCAGCAGCCCGAGGTTCCGCGTAGGCAATGCATACCTCATTGTGTGCGTGTTTGGTGTGCATTTGGAACTTGATTCCCTGTCTGATCAGAATGTGGTGCAATTGTTTTGTATCCACTGCACTAACCTCACGAGCCTTAATGATCAGACGAGGAGAGAATTGGAAACACCAACATCACGGTCCTATGCAGAGTCTGGGCAAATATTTGTTGATTCTTATCATGGTGTAAGGACACTCTGGATTTACCTTTGGATAACCGGAGTGGTCCAACAAGAGTATAGCAGGTACTCCGGGTTTACCCGTGTGGAACCGGGGTGACACCAGAAAGAACTCAAAGGGTGAGCGAGCAAGCTTCCTGGGGTCGGAGTCTTTACCAATCAGGGGGTCTTCACCAGAGCCCCTGATGGTGGGGATGGGCTGGGTAACCCCTGACGGCTTGGTCGTCCCCTGTTGAACTTGGACTCGCGGAAAGGTAAGTAGAAAACACCCGACTTTGGACAATAGAAACAGATGACAAATAAAGAGGGAGATGGGACTGGGCAGAAGGAGATTAACAGGTAACAATAGACTGCGGACGGAGAAGGCGGACGAGACTTACAGGACACACTGGGGCTTATATACTTCAAACACACAGAATGATCCCTTGCGGAATCACAAACACAGACATGCAGGTAAGAATGGGCAAACCAGGTGGGTAGGTACATGTAAGGAGGGAGGCCCGGAGAGGTGGGTAACAGGTAGGTAAGTAAGGTAGGGATACTGGGCAGGAAAGGAGGACTCTCGACGGTCAGATCACTAGAGCAGCGCAGGGCTAGAACTAGGCACACAGGAGAAGCTGATCACAGGGCTGCAAGCAGGACTATAACCAGTTGCTACACTGTGAGACAGCTATTTAAGCAAGTACAGGCCAATAGCAGGGAAGCGGGAGCGTGGCAAGTGCAGGAATAGGCTAGCGTCTGGGTTGCTAAGCAGCGCCAGACGCTAGCGGAGAACAGCAAAAGTGCGTCCCTAGCAACCATAGGGACGCACATTAGAGGGCGCAGGAGACAAGCGCCGGGAGCACAGAGCCCCGGAAGCCAGACGGGATGTGTGAAGCAAGCAGGAGCGTGGAGCAGGTAAACATGCAGCGGCGCCTGAATTTATCCCCCCCCCCTTTATGAGGGGTTAAAGGACCCCTAGGAGCAGGCTTCTCAGGAAACTTGGAGTGGAATTCCTTGATGAGCCTATCGGCATGAAGATCTTGAGCAGCTACCCATTGCCGTTCTTCTGGACCATAGCCTTTCCAGTGAACTAAATAGAACAACTTCCCTCAAACTCTTCTAGAATCCAGAATGCTCTCAACAATGAATTCTTCATTACCATCAATAGTGATAGGCTCTGGCCTAGTTTGAGATTTACGATAATATCTTTTGGAGTGGTTTTTTGAGTGGTTTGAGGAGGGAAGCATGGAAAGTATTGGGGATGCGTAAGGATGGCGGTAGCTTGAGGCGAAAAGGGTTAATTCTTTTAATGATGAGAAATGGCCCAATGAAACGAGGTCCTAATTTCCAGGAAGTCTGACGAATCCTAATATTCTTTGTGGAGAGCCAAACTTTATCTCCTACTTTCAGTTTGCAAGGAGAACGCTGTTGGTCGATCCGGAGTTTGGAGACAAGAGTAGCTGTCTGAAGAGCCTTATTAACAGCTTTCCACATGGATTTGAGATGTTTAATGGATGGTGAAATATTAGGATCTGAGGAATCTTCTGGATTGAATAACAAGGTGGCATGAGGATGAAAGCCGGAGAGACAATAAAATGGAGACAATTTGGTAAAAGCATGGGTAGAGTTGTTACAAGCAAATTCCGCAATGGGTAAGTTAAGGGCCCAGTCTCTTTGAGAAGAGGAGGAAAAGCAGCGAAGATATAGCTCCAGGACTTGATTTACCCTCTCAGTCTGTCCGTTAGATTGCGGATGGTATGCAGATGAAAAGTTAAGTTTAATCTATTGAAGATTGCAGAAGGCCTTCCAGAAGCTAGCCACAAACTGTGTCCCATGGTCTGAAACAATCTCCAGTGGCAGGCCATGTAATCGGAAGATGTTCTTCACGAACAATTCAGAAAGCTCCTTGGCAGATGGCAGACCGTGTAGCGGAACAAAATGGGCCATTTTACTAAATCGGTCAATGAATAGCCAGATGTTGGTGCAGCCAGATGACTTGGGAAGATCTGTAATAAAATCCATGGAAACGAGAGTCCAGGGACGATTAGGAGTAACCAAAGGATGGAGAAGGCCCGTCTGAGAACATCTAGGTGTTTTGCTGCGTGCACAAACAGGACAAGAGTTAACAAAGTCTTTGATGTCCTTGGACATTGCTGGCCACCAAACTGTCCTTTTTAGTAAGGCAAGAGTTCTTCAAATACCAAAGTGCCCCATAGTCCTTTATTAATGACCGTCTTGAAGAACTGCTTCCCGGAGAGAATTAGGAACAAACAATCGATTCTGAGGACCAGTGCCAGGATTCAAATGTTGCATACGAGTGATTTGGGAGTGCAAATCTTGAGTTAAGCTGGCAAGAATAGTAGTAGATGGTAGGATGGGAAGAGGTGATTCCGTAGCTTGACCTTCAGAGATGATCTGCCCGTCGATTGAGGGAACCCGGGCGGTAAGTAATGACGAATGAGAACCGGGTAAAGAACAAGGCCCAACGAGCTTGGCGTGGGTTGAGTCTCTTGGCAGATTCTATATAGGCCAAATTCTTATGGTCTGTGAAAACAGTAATGCAATGTTTCGCTCCCTCCAACCAGTGCCTCCATTCCTCAAAAACCAACTTAATGGCTAGTAGTTCACAATTGCCAATGTCATAATTTTTCTGAGCAGCTGAGAATTTCTTTGACATATATGCACATGGAAAAAGTCGATTTTTCTTGGAATCAAATTGTGAAAGGACTGCTCCAGCCCAGGCGTCTGAAGCATCAACTTCCACGATGAAAGGCTGGTCCAGATTCGGATGACATAAGATAGGAGCAGTAGTAAATGCCACTTTAAGTTTGTTGAAAGAAAATTTAGCCTCCTCAGACCAATTTGCGGTATCTGCTTCTTTTTTAGTTAAATCAGAAATCGGGGTCACCATGGTAGAGAACTGCTGAACAAATCGCCTGTAGAAGTTGGCAAATCCCAGGAACCTTTGAATGGCAGCGAGATCAGTAGGTTGAACCCATTCTAGGATGGCTTTCACTTTGGCTGGATCCATCGAGAAACCTTGATGAGTGATGAGGTAACCCAGGAAAAGAACTTTGGAGACTTCGAATTCACACTTGTCCAATTTGGCAAATATTTGATTCTCTTGAAGTCTTTGAAGAACCTGCCGGACATGAGAACGATGTTCTTATAGTGAACGAGAGTAAATCAAATGTCACAAATGAGCCAAGGAAGTCTCTTAACACATCGTTTATAAGGTCCTGAAAGACAGCCGATGCATTGCATAAACCAAATGGCATGACCAAATATTCATAATGCCCACTTTGAGTATTAAATGCCGTCTTCCATTCATTGCCCTCTCGAATCCTAATAAGATTATAGGCGCCCCGGAGGTCGATCTTGGAGTAGATGCGGGCTTTTTTAAGTCTGTCGAATAAGTCTGTTATGAGTGGAATGAGGTACCCATTCTTAATAGTGATCTTGTTAAGGGCTCTATAATCTATGCATGGATGTAGAGAGCCGTCTTTTTTCTTCACAAAGAAGAACCCCGCAGCCACCGGAGAACGTGATGGGCGAATAAATTTCTTTTTAAAATTTTCCTTGATATACTCATCCATAGATCTGCTCTCAGGGATGGATAGAGAGAATAATCTTCCTTTAGGAAGAATAGCTCCAGGCATAAGATTAATTGCACAATCATATGAGCGATGGGGTGGTAATTTGTCTGCTTCTTTCTTGGAGAACACATCAATGAAGTCGAGATACTGAAGAGGAAGTGCTGACTGATTGGTTAAGGTGAACAGGAGTGGAAGTTGGAGACAAGAACCGCGGGAATCTCTCCATCGAACAATCTCTCCTTTAATCCAGTCAATTTCATGGTTGTGCTTGAGAAGCCAGGGATAGCCAAGAACGATCTTGGCCGCTGGAGAGGAAATAATTAAGAACTGGATCTCTTCCACATGACAGGCTCCCATAGAGAGTTGCAGGGTTTGGGAAATATGGGTGGACCCGACCTTCGGGGAGTGGACCACCGTTGAGACCACAAGCTGTGATGGGAACTGGAAGAGGCTCTGAAGAAATTCCCCATTTTCTGGCAGTGGCTGAATCCAGAAAGTTCCCCGCGGCGCTACTTTTGACGAAAGCCTGAGCCTTCCAGGAGGTAAGATGAGTCTTCAGTAAGACTGGAATCAGCAATGAATTGGAGGAATAAATAAGATTCATGCCCAGACGAATTACCTCCTCATTCATCTGGATGAGTCGTTTCCCGACTTTCTCAACTTCTTTGGGCAACTATCTGCCATGTGCGCTTTACCTCCGCAATACAAACAAAGGCCCAGAGAGCGACGGCGTTCCTTTTCCTCTCTGGAGAGTCTGAAGGAACCTAATTCCATGGGTTCTTCCTCGAGTACCAAGGAACAAGGTGGCGAGTGGGAAGAAGAAGGATGTTTAAAACTTCTCTCCATCTTGCGCTCTTTGAATCGTCGATCGATCTTGATAGCCAGTTTCATAAGGTCTTCGAAGAGATTCTGGAGTGGAGTACTGGACCAAGGCATCTTTGATATTCTCAGCAAGACCTAGACGGAATTGTGAACGCAGAGCGGGGTCATTCCATTGGCAGAAGGTCGCCCACGTGCGAAATTCCCCGGCAAATTCTTCCACGGACCTCTGTCCTTGTCTGATGGTCCGAATCTTCATCTCCGCTGTAGCTTCTTGATCAGGGTCATCATAAATAACACCCATTGCTTCGAAGAAGTTGTTCACGGACTGGCGAGCAGGATGGTCCGGACCCAGTGAGAATGCCCAGGATTGCGGTTCACCCTGAGGAAGGGAGATGATTAGTCCCACCTTCTGGAATTTAGAGCCTGACGCGTGGGGTCTCAACTGAAAATACAGCAGGCAACTGTTCTTGAATAAACTAAATGCCCGATTGCCCGAAAAGCGATCCGGAAGTGGGGTCTTCACATCTTGTATCTGCAGTTGAGGATCTGGAGGGGGAGGCTGTGCATGCAAGGCAGCGATGGCTTGGTCCTGAGATTCAACCTTGGAGGTGAGGTTATGGACCATTTGACCCAAGTGAGAGACTTGGGTTATTAAAGCCTTTATGGCTTCAGACGTGGTAGGGTCCATATTGACAGAGAAGGCACTGGAGGACTGAGAGGATGAAAGGATTTACCTTTGGAGAACCGGAGTGGTCCAACAAGAGTATTGCGGGTACTCCGGATTTACCTGTGTGGAACCGGGGTGACACCAGAAAGAACCCAAAGGGTGAGCGAGCAAGCTTTCTGGGGTCGGAGTCTTTACCAATCAGGGGGTCTTCACCAGAGCCCCTGATGATGGGGATGAGCTGGGTAACCCCTGACGGCTTGGTCGTCCCCTGTTGAACTTGGACTCGCGGAAAGGTAAGTAGAAAACACCCGACTGTGGACAATCGACACAGATGAAAAATAAAACGGGAGACGG
>WWET01006071.1:10151-27057 GCA_011038615.1 Limnodynastes dumerilii
TTTACAAAGTCCCAGCAGAGAGCCACTGCGCATGTGCAGACCTTCCAGACACACGAAGAAAGCCCGCGATGCCTGAAGAAAGTTCAGATGTCATCGCGGGACAGCCAGCAGAGGGTGAGTATTAGTAAATAGCCTGAACGTAGCTCAGGAGTTCTCAGAGAGCGAATTCGAACTTGCCTGAGCTACGTTCAGGCATCCTTAGTAAATAGAGCCCCATATCTGTTAATCAAAAGGAGAGAGAGAGAAAAAAAAAAAAAAAAAACTTTTTACTATTAATAAACTTTAGGATTGAGTCATAATGATATTTTATATGAAAGGGGGTCAATTTAATAAAATGACAGAAGAGGAAAAATACTTCCTGACCGCCCTAACTTTCTATATAGGAGAGCCCCTAATTTAGAGAACGTATTAGTTGAGTGCTTTTGAAAATAATGAAACACCAAAAATAAAAACACAAGGTTTTCCCAGATGTGGGGACTGTAGGATGTGTGCGGCAGTCAAAGGCCCTAAAAAAAATCAATGAATTTGAAATAAATGGTATTAAAGATTAAAATCAATGACTTTATTACATGCAATACCAGGTCTGTTATTTATCTGATTGAATGTACCTGCAAGAAAATTTACTTTGGAAAAACTTCACGGCAGCTAAAAACTAGACTCCAGGAACATCTCTATAATATTAAGAAAGGAAAAGAAGATCACTCCTTATTCCACCATTTCAAAGAGATACATAATTGTTCATTCAACTCCATTAGTAGATTTATTGGGATTCAAAATATCAAACCAAAATGGAGAAGCAATGACCAGGAATCCTGTCTGGCAAAAGCTGAAATGAAATGGATATACCAATTAAAGTCTCTCTTTCCTGCAGGTCTCAACAGTGACTTTGGGCTGGATCCAGACCTAGTTAAGTGCTTGAACTTAGTTACTCCTGGGCTAAACCATGTTGATTGCAGGGGAGTCATAATTCATCTGTGGGACACCATATTAGAGTTGAGAGGTGATGTTTCCTATCCCAAGTCTAAATAACAGTGTGATAGTAACGCTGGTCAGTATCTGTGTGCAGTAAGCAACTCAAAGATATATCCCTGCATGCAAAGAATACAATTACCTTGACTCCCCCTGAAATCAGCATGGTTTTTCCCAGGAGTAACTAAGTTCCAGCACTTAACTAGGTCTGGATCCAACCCTTTGATCTCAAATGGTTTTTATAATCTAAACTTTTGACAGCCAGAATACACCTGGGGACCAAAAGGGAGAGAGCATGACTGCAGTCAAACTATCCTTAAAGTGCCCAAACCTGTCAGATCTTGAAAGCTAAGCAGGAAAAGGCTGGGTTAGTGCTTGGTGAGGAGACCACCAAAGTATTCCCAGTACCGCAGGTTTAATCTCTCCATAGAAGGAACCCGTTAGGTGTAAATATGGCTATGAATTGATCAAGGTCCTTACATTTATTTCCCCCATGTTAAACAGATAGGAGTTCTAGATTTTAAATAAATATATAGAATAATGCCAGATGACCTGCTTCTTGTATTATAAAGGATCCTGGTTTTATAACCCTACTCTCATATGAAGTTCATATAGAACCAGCTAGATGTATCTATAGGTAAGGGTTTTTAATATTCATCTGTCTGCCTGCAAACAAACGTGAAGAATTAAACCAAACTTATATATTTTTTTAGACTTTTGTTACTATGTGGGGGTGTATCGGGTGTCCTCATTTGTATTTTTTAAAGGTTCTAAATTGTCTTTATTTTACAAAAGGTCTTCTATGATATTTATATAAGTATGTACTTTTTATTTTTATATTTTAGAATTTTATTATATTATCCTGTAATGGTGTGATCCTTTTTTGGAATTAATTGAAATATGAAGGTTACCCTTTATTTTCTACTTTGGTCTCTTGATATGAACTCATATATTTACTTTTTTTTACCCCCCTTTTCATTTGGCTTCTTTTGATTCCTCTTATGTAGTTTAATGCCTATTGGTGACGGCTTTGTATAATAGACAGAGGGGGCTGCATAATTTAGCTTTACATCAGCTAAGCCTAGATGTTCTGGAAGTAGACAGTGAGCAAACAGGGTTAGATATACCATCGGATGATATGCATATAACTGAGAGCTGGAGGCAGATTAGGGATGAGCTAATTTTTCATTTTCATGTAAGTGTTAACATTTCCAAAAAACTGTACTCATACTCATATTGTTTAGTATTTACACTTTTTTTTTTAAATACATTTTTAGAGTTTGATGCCATGCAAACTTGTCCATTGGATCATCTTTGGGAACCTATATAGGTGATTAATAAGACACCACAAAAAACAACTGTCATTCTTTTTGCTTAAACAGTTTAATTTGCACAATGTTGTTGTTCCTCATTTTAACGGCTTTACTTTGCGTTTAACATTGCAACTAAATAAGGCTACAGTACAAATAATCAGTGAACATAGTTTCAACTAGTGTCAGTAGATGAGCTAGTGGCTGGTGTGTGTGTGTTTTCATTGCTTTTTGTTTAAGCACACCTATGAGTGCAACAACGTGTGTGTTCAGTTGCATTATTGCATGTTGTATCCCATCCATAGATGTTGTCATAGCTGTAAAGTGATCCAGACCTATGCTCGGGTGCGTTTTTACGATAGTCGTAATTCGCAAAAACGGCCAGATGTTATGCTACGAAAGTCTGAGCGTATGGGCCTTGAGCGTACCAGCTTCATAACAACACTCCAGGGGACGTGCCTGCCATACAAAACCCGTAAATAGGCACCGAGGGTGGTGTGAGGCATTTAAATCGTACAGTATGGGCGTGCTAAGTGTCGTAACTACGCAATGAGCTTACCGAAAACCTAGGGAGGGGGGGCGGTGGATCCACGGGTGGCATCTCCAGGCAGCGCCACCCTTTGGCTGGCGGGTGTCATCCTGGCCAAGGGGTAAATACGCCCCTGCGACCAAGGGGAGTGCATTGGAGATACGCTGGCGTAAATACGTTACGCACATGAGCGTAGGTCTGGATCAGGCCCAAAGTCTCACTGAACATCTTGGAATTCACCTATTGTTTGAGACAGTTGGGTTGCCGCATCAGGTGGTGGGGGATCATGATGGTGGCGGTGTTCTGGTGTTAATGGCGGTTATGGTGTTGCTGGTGTTAAAGTTGGCAAAACTGTTGTTAGCTGTGACTCTTCACCCTGTTCAACCTCTGATTGTTGGTTGTCATCTGTCACAAATTGTAGGGTCACCATTTGAGTATCATCTGCTGATGTCTGTGTCTGCAGCATTGAAGCTGTCTGGTGAGAGGTTCCTGAAACATTTACATAAGGGAAGTATAATATATTGGGGTTTTTTACAAGTTAAAGTTTTTAATACCATGTTTTTTTAATTTGTTTTTGGGACATTTTCACAGATCTAACTCACCTGGATGCTCAACATGTGGAAAGTCATCAAGTGGTGGCAGAGATACTGACGCAGGGCGACTGGCAGAATCCGCCTGTTCTTTGTACGACTTATTCCTCAAATAGTTTTCCCTTGACTCTACGTTTTATATCGTTAAAACGTTTTTTACAATTATCTTCTGATCGTTTAAAGATGGCAACCACATTAACTGCATTTACTAATTTACTACCTCCCTCCAAAGTTGCCTTTTCTTAGCACAAGTACCTCAACTAGCGCACAATTTTCCTCATGTGTAAATCGAACAAGACGACCACTTTTTGTCCTCCCCTCCTCCAAATTGGATTCAGATGCACCAGTAGCTGCCAAATCATCATCATCATCATCGTTATCAGGATGTGAAGTTGGTCTTTTACGACTGGACATTTGAATCCTGAAAAGTGAACACATAGCAAACAATGGGCTCCATTTACTAATACTTACCTTCCCCTGGGAACGTTGCTGCTCCAGGCTTGTTTGTGATCGCAGCGAGCACGGCAACTTCCCTTTTAAAATTTACCAATACTCACCCCTCTGGTGAGGTCCCGCAAGGTCCCACGATGATCTCTGCACACATCGCAGGCCACTTCATTCACATTCATATGAATGAAGTCCTGCACATGCCCAGAGACTACATTGCTGGACTTAGAAAATTTCAAGCCGCAATATGAAATATGAATGTGAGTCGGACGCGTCTCCCGAACAGGTGAGTTTATCTTTTTTTCTTATTTTTATTTTTTTACAGGTTTTCATGTTTAGAATGTCTTAGTTTATGTTTTTCCCGGACAGGTGAGTTTATCTTTTTTTCTTGTTTTTTTTGGTTTTTTTTACAGTTTTTAATGTTTAAAATTAAGAAACACTTTTTTTTTTTAACATTAGTGCATTCTCCTTCATGCCAGCGGTGTCGCTGTACATGCCCCCCTTTTCCTCCCCCTAATAAGAGCTATTAGGGGGAGGAAAAGGGGGGAATATGGGGAGATCACTGGTATGAAGACACTAACACCATCCTGAGATGGCGTTATGTTTACCTTCGGTGCCGAATGATAATCTTGGCACCGAGGGATTGTAAATTGTAATGTAGTGCCGGCACTCATTAAGATCAACGGCCCGACGAAGAATTGTGAAGTCTGTGTGCATCGCCATGGAAACAGCAGATTTCCATGGCGATTGCATATCATAACCAGGCATGTAAATAATTAGCCAGCCTGGGAGGGCGTCTGCTGCTCCTCTATAGAACGACGGCGCCCCCACTGCTATGTGAGCTGGACCCCTGTCTGCGGTCACGTGGGCGGGCGGCATGCAAATTAGCCATGTGCCGCCCACTCTGTTCCCCCTGCCTCCGGCTTCTCATTTGCTGCAGCATCGCTGTTCTGGTTGCCAGGCAACCAGAACGCCTTCTGGCTTCCCGTTGCGGCGCGCTGTCTCTTCTCTTGGCCCGGCTATAGTATAGCAGCCGAGACGCATGTGATTAGGTCAGGGAGGCTGGTCCAGTCCCTGTACCCTGATTGGCCAGCCTCCCTGTAAATAGAGCGGCAGTTCACTCCCACCTCGCCCCGTGCTCTGTCTTTCTCTTGCCCTTATATCTTCTGCCTTGTGCTTCTGCTGCTTTTGTGAGTGCCCCATCATTATCCTGCATTGTTCCTGCCTGTACTCCCCTCTCTCTGCGCGCCCTCTGGTATTTACCTTCCCTGTTCCTGAGCGCCTGTGTTTGCATCCCTTAGGGGATTTCCCTTTGAGTGAGTGAGAGTGTGAGTTACCTTGTCTGTTGTTGTTAGTCAGTCCTGTATTGTCTCCCCGGTTATGTCCTTTCAGTGTTCTTTGGCGTTTGTCACTGTCCAGTCCCTTCTGGTACTACTTTTTCTACTTACCCGCTTTCTCTCACCCATCCCCCACTGCCCTGCTTCCACTCTCGGGCGTTTCCCCAGGGGTTCCGCGACCTGTGGGTAAATCTGCCGCACAAGTCTATCCTCACCATAAGCGAAGAACCAGGTCCTGCTAGACTCCGTGCCTTGGCCGGCTTCGCCCGCCTCTTCCAGACGACTACCCCGATCCTAATCCCAGGTAATTCCGGTGATGTCGTAACAGCTTGGCTGGTGGAATAAGCCACACAGTCTCTTAAACATTAGTCAGAGGTCACAGTGTCAGTGGGAGACCTGGAAAATATGGAGCAGGAACGTACACGCTGACCTCAGTATATGATAAAGAGCTTGTATTTTTGTTGAAGGTCTATTGGACCTCGAATTATTGGGACTGTTTGAAGTTACTGAAGCTCCAGACATTGCTGATATTGTATGCCATACATTGTTTCATATTGTTGATTGAGGAGCGCAGTTACACCCTTTTACTTATTTCCTGAATTGCATTATAGGTTCGAACTCTATTTTTACAGTTTCTTCCTATTAAGGGAGAAAAAAAGAGTGAAACCCCCAATTTAAAGGTGTAGGGACAGCTGCCCAGGTAGCGTGGGTATTTGTTATTTGCATTATTCATTACGTATTAGTATGAAGTGGCACAAATTCATGCATATAATAAAGGAGTGCAGTATTAAAAAAAACAAACACAATCAAACAGGTACATCAAGCATGCACGTTTAACAAGTACATATTAGCTGAAGTTTTAGCATAACATTTATTGGACATGATCAGGACTATCAGCGTATACACAACTTATACAAGTCCAACAAACATGTCTGAAGATAGGCACATATGTAGAAAAATATCTGTTACATCTAATCACAAAACAATAATGAGAATCAAACTCACATGTGCAGCACTAACTAATGAACATTACATGACCAACAAATATTAAGTGTATGATGCACTCTTTAATGTCCTAATTTGATACTAAAATACAATTATGGTAAGTATAAAATCACAGCAAAGATAAGGTGAATAAAAGTAGCTGAAGAAGTTACTCACTATTGTGTTTTAAAGATTGTTTGGAGAGAAAACGGAGGCACTTTGGGTAACCATAGAAACCCAGGGTGTTATTCTTCGTACTGGAGTGATATATAGGCCACCAGGGCAAGAGGAGGAAATGGACAATGTTCTATTACAAGACATTGCTAAAATGTAAAAGTAGCTGAAGAAGTTACTCACTATTGTGCATTAAAGTGATCAGGTCCACAGATAAAAATAGCCTCCAAACTCAGGAATACCTACAGCACCAGGACAAAGAGAAAGTGAAGCCTCATTCCATGGTCAGTAGTCGCATGATTTTGTAGTGTGAGGGAAGGTTACTGTCAGGCTGCAGGGGAGGAAGGGTTAGGGTCAGGCTGCGGTAGATGGAGGGTTAGGGTCAGGCTGCAGGGGAGGGTGGGTTAGGGTTAGGCTACCAGGAAAGGAGGGTTAGGGTTAGGGTAGTGAGAGGGGAGGGTTAGAATTAGGGAAGGGACTATTTACCTGAACTGAGTTTTCGGAGCTCCGTGGATCGATTACCTCATCGAGGCATAGCAATCGAAATCCCAACTTTTTGAAACCCAGACTTTCTAAGCGGGGATCCACACCCTGGGGAAGGGAGTCTTAGGGTCAGGCCGCGAGGAGGGGAGTCTTTGTGTCGGGTTGCAGGGGGCTGCAGGAGAAGAAGGGGTTAAGGTAATGGAAGGGGAAGGTTAGGGTAAGGGTTGGGGTTACATTAATACAGCTGCATATTCTTTCTTCAGTGGATTGATTTTGAAAAAGGGCCATTTTCAGCTGCGATCCACATGCCTTACAGAAGGCATATATATGTTATATATTTTTGCAGATATATGTTTTCAAACATAGACGACTTATATACCTTTGATTGTGCATAATTTTGCACTGCTCATGCTCAGAATGCTGTAAGCTACAGCTTAATTGTGACTGTATCAACCCACTTCTTCAAGAAAGAATATTTAAATCCCGGGACTGGTACAATGTTGAAAGCTCTTATTTTGACAAGGTACCTGATTAAGGTTAGGCTGTTGGACAAGGGGAGTTTGGGACAGGCTGCAGAGAGGGTGGGTTAGGATTAGGACTGCGGGACAAGGATGGTTAAGGAAGGAAGGGTTAGGGTTAGGCTGCGAAATGAGAATCGTTAGGGTTGTGGAAGGGTTAAGGTTAAGCTGCATAGAAAGGAGGTTTACGATTTTGGTTAGGGAAAGGTTAAGGTTAGACTGCAGGAGTTGCAGAGAGGGGAGAGTTATGGTAAGGTTTAGAGGAGGGTTAAGGTTAAGCTGCAGAGAGGGGAGGTTTACGGTAAGGATTAGGGGATGCTTTAGATTAAGCTGCAGAGAGTTGAAGGTTACAGTTAGGGTTGGGGAAGGGTTAAGGTTAAGCTGAGGGATAAGGATGGTTAGTCTGAGGGGAAGGTTAAGGTTAGGCTGCTGAAACGGGAGGGTTAAGGTTAGGTTGTGGGAAAATGATGTTTAGGGTTAGGATGTAAGAGCCGATCTGCGCATGCGCCGGGAAGATGTTACCCAGCATTACTACGGAAACTGTACTATCACCGTAGTAATGGCTGAGGGGGCGTCCCTTGCCGTTACTACGCTCAAGTTAGTGCAGGTGGGAGGGGGGAGGTAGTTTAATGAGGGAGAGAGGGGTTTGCGGGCATACGCTCCTGTGCGAGCGTATTTTCCCTCGCTTAGGCCGGCTGAAGTCAGGGTAGCCTGATCTGTGATCGGGCGTCCGTACTATCACCGTAGTAATGGCTGAGGGGGCGTCCCTCGCCGTTACTACGCTCAAGTTAGTGCAGGTGGGAGGGGGGAGGTAGTTTAATGAGGGAGAGAGGGGTTTGCGGGCATAAGCTTCTGTGCGAGCGTATTTTCCCTCGCTTAGGCCGGCTGAAGTCAGGGTAGCCTTCAGCCGGCGTAAGCGAGGGAAAATACGCTCGCACAGGGGTAGTGTTGGGGAGAGAGCACGCCAATACGGCGTAGGCCTGGATCAGGCCCAATGTCTCTTACCCGTCTCTCTGAAAACTGCTGAAAGCTGACGGCTGTTGTTCCTTTTAGTGACGCAAAGCGATCTGTCAAAAAACACATAATCGAAGCAGCAAACTACGCCCGCGCAGAGCATACGGGAGCATACGTCTCTAAAGCTGTTTTATTATGGGAGGACTGACTTTTACTCCTTCAATCTTCAGATGTAATAAAACAAGTAATGTTATTGACCCCGCTGGTGCCAGAGACATATTATTTATCATATCAATAGTGTTTAGAATTTCCATTCCTCCAGTGTTGCCTTCATCACTCAATCAACTAAGCCTATAATCTCCACGGCTCAATTGGCAGAAACCTGAGAGAGAGAGAAAGAAATTCAGGACAGCGAGAGTGAGCCATGGTGAATCAGTTTTATCTTGTTATCAGCTTATCCTGAGATCCAATGTTCTCCTGAATAACTGTATACTTCTACCGTCCTTGTTCTACAAAATGGAGTTGAAGACGTCAAGAGCAAAATATTGAGCAGTTGAGAATTTGACAGAAAGTAAACAATATTCAATTCAGGTTTCATTTACACTCCTTTCACACACAAAAACTGAACACAGATTAAACCCGCGTTGTCTATTCACACTCTATTCTTTGGTCCTGGGAAATTCTTTAGTGCTAGGTCTGCCCTTCAGACTGGAGTCGACAAGTTAGTACAGCATCAGTATGACAGTAGAAGTGTTTCAATGCACCAATGAGGTTCTTAGATGGTTATTGGGGAAGATCAACCTGGGTCAAACATTTCTCAAATCAGAATAACCGGTTCAGACCCAGGATTTACCTGATGACCATGGGTCGTATTCAGAGATCCGTTTTAAAAAAAGTACGCCATTATACGCACTGTCGTTGCAAGGCAACTCCCATGACACTTCCCTCACACGGATGGGTTGACGGTGACTTGCGAGTGCCTCGACCACCCTTATCTTTAAGTGTGCATATCCGAGCGTATAATACCTCCGTACGTGTGTATCTAACTAACCGCACCCTCACCGCGCCCTCAAACAGTCATTTTAATGCCTCCACCCACTTACACGGATCTTTCTCCGGACGGATTATAACAACACCCCTCTGTACGTATTCTCTCACATGCGATTCACAAGTCTGTGCCTACTGGACTTCCATGCATAAAATCAACGTAGATTGCGTAAATTTAGTTACTACGCATGCGCGGTTCATCTGATCCTAAAAATACGTATGAAACTTCCCGCAAAAACGGATCTCTGAATACGACCCCATGAGGGCACACCCAAGTTGGATAACCCAGTCCTTGTTTTGGTGTGAAAGGAGTATTCGTCTTTTTTGCCTACTAGATGGGAAATTGACCCAATTTCCACTGTATTCCTTCTGTAAGAACAAAATACAATAAATAAACGAAATAAAACCAATAGTAAAAATAGATTTTATTTTTTTTGCTGAGAAAAATGTGTTATGGTGCTATGAAATTACTAGTTTGCTGCCCTGGTAATCTATCCATCCTACAGGGGTTATGGTCTATGTAGATGTTGAACAGAAGAGACCAGACTTGCTATGCTACGGGAAAGGAAAATTGGAAAGGTTGCCCATAGCAACCAATCAGATTCAAGCTCTCACTTTCCTATAACATACTGGAAAATGACAGCTAGAATCTGATTGGTTGTTATAGGCAACATCTCTACTTTTCCTATAACGCAGTTTAGTAAGATCTGGTAAATCGCAGTTGACCTGATTTAGGGCCGGATCCATATGAGCGCTGACGTTGCAGTCGAAACTCTGTCTGCAGCGACAGCCGAGTAATGATAGAGGATCGTTGTGGGATGCCTACATGTGAGGGAAAACTACTCATGTCATACGGACTCTCGTAACCAGGGGCCTGATCCAGAGCTACGAAATTGTCCGATTTCGAGCGAGCGTACGACCGTTTTTTGCGTATTTTCGGACGAAAATACGCAATGCGCATTCTCAGTATGACAACTTCCGGTCGGCTGGACGACATGAGCGGTTAGCGGTCGTATTGTGAGCGAAGTGTTCGCTCGAGGGGCGTGCGTTCAGTACGACGGTCGCCTGGGCGCTCGTTTTACTACACGGAGGCGGGGATAGCCATTTAAATTGTACAGTATGGGCGTGCTAAGCCCGTACGCTTTGCATATTATGTGCGAAAATTCGTACGGCCGACGGTAGTACCCAGTGTAGGGTATAGCCGCCGTAAGCAGGTACTTTACAATGGGAGTGTTAGGGGCGTGCATGTTTATTCGCACGGGCGAACGTACGCATTCGCCCGTCGGACGGCACCGTCGTAGCTCTGGATCAGGCCCTAGGACTCTACCTTAATACCTTACCTTAACCAAGCCCTAGAAGAAGTTTTAGGAGTTCTGGACACTTACACATCCATAGCCCAACATCTCATTGCCTATATGATGCATGTGAATGTAATGGAACGCCCTATCAGACAGATCTCCTAGCGTACTGAACCGAAGATGAAGAAGTCAGCGGATCTCCTATTCAGTCTTCCCAATAATACTGAAAGGATTTATTCACTGACAATGGGCCTGATCCAGAGCAACGATCGCAAGCGAGCGTACGACGAGCGTATGCGAATTTTCGGCAAAAAATTCGCAATGCGCATGCCCAGTATGACAGCTTCCGGTCGCCCGAGCGTCATGAGCGAATAGCGGGCGTATTGTTAGCGTATTTTTCGCTCGCGGGGCGTATTTTTTATACGATGGTCGGCTGGGCGCCCGTTTTACTACAGGGAGGCGGGGATAGCCATTTAAATTGTACAGTATGGGCATGCTAAGCCCGTACGCTCAGCGTATTTTCTGCGAATTTTCGTACGGGCGACGGTCGTACCCAGTGTAGGGTATAGCCGCCGTAAGCAGGGACTTTACTATGGGAGTGTTAGGGGCGTGTATGTTGATACGCCCGAGCGTACGTTCGCATTCGCCCGTCATGCGAATTTTCGTAGCGCTGGATCAGGCCCAATTTAACAATCAATAAATACTCTTATGCTGCCATTTTCATTGAGAAATAGTTTTTCTGGCAATGCTAGACACACCCATGGGTGGAGCTATTCACAAGATACACCCATTTTGTGGTACAGGACACACCCCTTTGGTGCAGAGCCTTCAATTGGTATTACAATTTCCCTGATATTTTTTTTGCAAAAGTTTGGAACCAGGAATTATCAGGACATTTTAGGATATTAGTTTAATTTTATTGAGACCGCTAATTGTCCCCCATCACTGTGTGGAGACCATATGTGCACTTCAAATTTAAGAGGTGTCATGACAAATTTCCTGCATTATTCAATTGCATCAAATAACCCTTATTTCCAAAAACAAATGTTTCTTAATAAATAGTCTGCACTGACATTTAAAATGCAAATGAATAGTTTGTTCTAAATGGCCAATAATTCTGTGGGAGACAGGGCATTTTCACATCCTCTTATCAGCTGCAACTCCTAAACACAACAATGTACAATTATCACACTTTGCACACGATTGCTATTTCTGAAGTGAAACGTTTTTTAATTTAAAAGCAGTCACATTAATGAAGGAAGCGCTGTGATTCATCACACACTTCGCTCTACTCATCAGAATGCAAAGTAAGTGTTTGTTAGAAAGAAAGAATATAAATACTACGGTTCCTATATAGCAGCCGCTATCTCCGAGCTGGAATACACTCCCCTCTCTCCCTCTCTCTCTCTCTCTACTTCATTGTGTGATTTTCCCTGCCAAGCCTAATCAAGCACAAGGATAATCATTAATATCAGCTAACGTCAAAATGGTTATTTACAGAATGTTTTTTTTTATAGTTAATCTTGCAACACAGGGAGCTAAAATTACTATTTACTGATGAATATGTGACATAGAAAACAGTTCCTTTGTGTTTTAGCAATTGTATTAAGACCTAAGTACGGGGGGGGAGGTTGTACAACAGTTTAATGTATTGTATACATCATAGGAAAGACTGTTCTTATTTTCAAATGTGCCAAAAGAATTAAAGTAAGAACATGTGTATCATCCGTTTAAATATTTAAAACATCTGGGACAGCTAAGGACTAAGGATTGTCGCAACATTTTTAAATAAAATGTATTTGGGGTCTATATTGAGATAAGTCTAGAAATGTA
This sequence comes from Limnodynastes dumerilii, assembly GCA_011038615.1. Taxonomy (NCBI): domain Eukaryota; kingdom Metazoa; phylum Chordata; class Amphibia; order Anura; family Limnodynastidae; genus Limnodynastes; species Limnodynastes dumerilii. The sequence continues at coordinate 22,625 of WWET01006071.1, forward strand.
GGGATTCTGAGGCAAACCCAGACTGGACTCAGTTCCAATCGCCAGACAGATCACAAATGAAGACATGAAGAGTTTTTATTCATTCAGATCTTACATTTTTTTTCATTCGAACTGCTTGTTTTAGATTCTATGTAAGAGCATGTCAGCTGCCATTTTAATGCAGTTTATCATTATATATAGTGGTTGAATAAAAGTTTTAAAGTAGCTATGTGGATATTTAGAAGTGGCGGTGTGGACATTTAGAAGTGGCGGTGTGGACATTTAGAAGTGGCGGTATGGACATTTAGAAATGGCGTTATGGACAGTTAGAAGTGGCGGTATGGACGTTTAGAAGTGGCGTTATGGACAGTTAGAAGTGGCAGTATGGACGTTTAGAAGTAGCGGTATGGACATTTACAAGTGGCAGTGTGGACATTTAGAAGTGGCGGTATGGACATTTAGAAGGCGGTATGGATAGTTAGAAGTGGCGGTATGGACATTTAGAAATGGCGGTATGGACATTTAGTATTGGCGGTATGGACATTTAGTATTGGCGGTATGAACAGTTAGAAGTGGCGGTATAGACATTTAGAAATAGCGGTATGGACATTTAGAAGTGGCGGTATGGACATTTAGAAATGGCGGTATGGACATTTAGTATTGGCGGTATGGACATTTAGTATTGGCGGTATGAACAGTTAGAAGTGGCGGTATAGACATTTAGAAATAGCGGTATGGACATTTAGAAGTGGCGGTATGGACATTTAGAAATGGCGGTATGGACATTTAGTATTGGCGGTATGGACATTTAGTATTGGCGGTATGAACAGTTAGAAGTGGCGGTATAGACATTTAGAAATAGCGGTATGGACATTTAGAAGTGGCGGTATGGACATTTAGAAATGGCGGTATGGACATTTAGTATTGGCGGTATGGACATTTAGCATTTAAAAGTGGCATTATAGACATTTAGAAGTGGTGTTATGGACATTTAGAAGTGGCGGTATGGACATTTAGAAGTGGCGGTATGGACATTTAGAAATGGCGTTATGGACAGTTAGAAGTAGCGGTATGGACATTTACAAGTGGCAGTGTGGACATTTAGAAGTGGCAGTATGGACATTTAGAAGTGGCGGTATGGACATTTAGATGGCGTTATGGACAATTAGAAGTGGCAGTATGGACGTTTAGAAGTAGCGGTATGGACATTTACAAGTGGCAGTATGGACATTTACAAGTGGCAGTATGGACATTTAGAAGTGGCGGTATGGACATTTAGAAGTGGCGGTATGGACATTTAGAAGGCGGTATGGATAGTTAGAAGTGGCGGTATGGACATTTAGAAATGGCGGTATGGACATTTAGAAGGCGGTATGGACATTTAGTATTGGCGGTATGAACAGTTAGAAGTGGCGGTATGGACATTTAGAAATAGCGGTATGGACATTTAGAAATAGCGGTATGGACATTTAGAAGTGGCGGTATGGACATTTAGAAGTGGCAGTATGGACATTTAGAAGTGGCGGTATGGACGTTTAGAACGCGGTATGGACGTTTAGTATTGGCGTTATGGATGTTTAGAAGTGGTGGTATGGACATTTAGAAGTGGCGGTGTGGACATTTAGAAGTGGCGGTGTGGACAGTTAGAAGTGGCAGTATAGACATTTAGAAATAGCGGTATGGACATTTAGAAGTGGTGGTGGGGACATTTAGAAGTGGCGGTATGGACATTTAAAAGTGGCGTTATGGACATTTAGAAGTGGCGGTATGGACATTTAGATGTGGAGTTGTGGACATTTAGAAGTGGAGGTATGGAAATTTAGAAGTGGCGGTATGGACATTTAGAAGTGGCGGTATGGACATTTAGAAGTGGCGGTATGAACATTTAGAAGTGGCGTTGTGGACATTTAGAAGTGGCAGTAAGGGCATTTAGAAGTGGAGGTATGGAAATTTAGAAGTGGCGGTATGTGAACATAGAAAACGTTACAAGTGAATGAAGATTTCTTGCTTTTCAATTAAATCAGGGGGGAGAGTGACGGTATGGCATACCACTGTACAGGGCCGCCACCAGAAATTTTGGGGCCCCAGACACATTTGTGACGTCACATGAGGGCGCTGCGCACCTGTATTAACAGAGGCCAATGTGCAGGGAAGTAGGATACCGCCGATACTTTCTGCTGCAGAGCTAAGGTGAGTATCGGCAGGTCCCATCTGTACTGGGCCGAGGACAATACCCCCTACCCTGCCCTACCCTGCCATCCTATACCACTCCCTTTGAGCCCTAATTATATATATTTACAGACACCCCGTTGATGTTATTTATACAGTGCAGCAACACAAATAGGTACAAATTACATGATTTTAACACTTAAAAAAAAAAGTTTTGATCCAAAATCAAAACACGATGAACATTTAGAACCAAAACACAAGGTTCGGCGCTCATCTCTAGTAATAATGATCTGTCTAAATTTGTAATTTAAAAAACACCATGGTTTAAAAAAAGTATAATAATAATGTTAAGAAAGAAGCAATATCAGTGTAAGATGCACAAAAGTCAAATAACTCATATGTAAACTAACAGGTTTCATAGTGACGTATCTAATATCTGAAAACTAATTTTGCGTAGTAAATAAACTATCTTCCCAGCAGACTTGTAACTTCTGAAATATTAATGTGGAGTCGCAGACATTCTACTTACTTATGTATTAAGTGTCCTGATCTCTGACATTCTGTTAGCAAATGTAAAACTACTAATTGCATATGATAGAGACTGTTAACATTACAAACATAACCCAGAGTCTTTCTCACAGACATAAAGCGTGTATTCCTTACTTGTCTGTAAATGAAAGATTCTGCTATGATAGACAGATAGATAGATAGATAGATAGATAGATAGATAGATAGATAGATAGATAGATAGATATGAGATAGATAGATAGATAGATAGATAGATAGATAGATAGATAGATAGATAGATAGATAGATAGAAGACATGTAACACTTGGCAGCAGAGAGGTTTGGGACACAATCACACTATATAAATGGTTACACGGTGACATTAGTTTTGTGACTCATCTCACACAGACCAGTCCCCAGTGTCCTACATAACTCCAGAGAGAGGGTGCAGCCATGTGGACAGAATAACAAGTGTGAATTACCTCCACTGCCCTCTATGTCACATTCATCTTCCTCCCTGACTTCTCCACGCTCAGTTTTATGTCCCCTGCTAGTAAAATCTCAGGGAGAAAGAATAACTGGTGCCAGGCATGGAGGCAGGATTTAGTGCTATGACATTAGCCTCTGCCCTCTCTCACTCTCTGCTGCTATTCAGGTTTGCTGGTTAGTGTCTATGTGTGCTGGATTATTGTCGTCATAATTGTATGCAAAATAGCAAGATACTATTAAAGAAAAATACGTAAGACCGGATTCACAACAAAACATTTTTCTACTTATGTGCCTAGATATCCGTGCCGAGATACTACGCATGCGTTTCGTTATGTAGATTGCATACATGCGGTCTTTAAAGTTTTTACCGTGTTAGAAGACACAGGGAGATAGGGCCGTGCGACCCACTCCGCGAGGGGATGCGGTGCATCCCGGCGCCATGCTGGATAGGCGCCGGATATCCCCCCCGCACCCCGTTATACAGATTGGTAGCGTTCATACAGTCTCCTGTATGAACGCTGCCAACGCTGTAACTGGTGTACGCTGTAACTGGAGCTATCCGCTATACAGATTAGCAGCGCTCATACAGGAGTTCCTGTATGAGCTGCTGCAGTAGTGACACAGCAAAGCTAGCAGCAGCAGCTCACACAGGAACTTCTTGTATGAGCACTTCCTGTCTGCAGACACAGCTCTGCGGAGGAGGCAGGAAACAGGTAAGTAAAGAGGAGAGGCTGGAGGCATATTATGGGGAATACTGTGGGGAGGGAGGGGAATTGGAGACATATTATGGGGAATACTGGGGGGAAAGGAGGAGAACTGGAGGCATATTGTGGGGAATACTGGGGGGAAGGAGGGGAACTGGAGGCATATTATGGGGAATACTGCGGGGAAGGAGGGGAACTGCAGGCATATGATGGGGAATACTAAGTGGGGCTGGAGGCATATTGATCGGGAATAATGTAAGGAGCTTGAGGCACGTTATGGGGAATACTGAGGGGGGCTGGAGGCATATGATGGGGAATACTGAGGGGGCTGGATGCACATAATGGGGAATATTGAGGGAGCTGGAGGCAAATGATGTGGAATACTGGGGGACATGATGGGGATACTGGGGAAGGGGCTTCAGAGACATGATGGGGAAATTGGGAGGTGGGCTGCAGAGACAATGGGGATATTGAGAGGCTGCAGAGACATGATGGGGAAATTGATGGGCTGCAGAGACATTATGGGGATACTGAGGGCTACAGAGACATGATGGGGAAACTGAGGGCTGCAGAGACATGATGGGG
>WWET01006071.1:35311-59616 GCA_011038615.1 Limnodynastes dumerilii
AAAATATATATATTGTGTAAATATATATATATATATATATATATATATATATATATACACACACACATACACACACAAATATATGCAAACACCAAACGTATATAGAGGCATTTGTTATTACATGTAATAAATGTTACTGTTATACAATATTTATATGCCAACTATATAATATTTTACTCATCAATAACAATTTCAAGCTGCTATCAATTGTGCATCAGACCAGAAGAAAACAGCGATTTTTAATAAAGATAATGTGTTGTGTATTCTTTTTGCTTTGAAGCAAAACCAAGATGCAGAGCTCTCCAGTTAAGGACTGTGTCCACTTATCTGCATAAAGCATCACTACTGTAACCTGTAGAAAAAGCTATCCACCAAAACAAAAAGTTCAGTTTCACTGAACTGGAGCTTATGTAACATTCAATTCCAGAATAGATCAATCCAGGCAGGAGGTTACTTTACCTGTTTATAACACACACACACACACACACACATTTTAACGTTAAGTATCTTGGTGAAGTAAAGTTAAAATTGTAACCAGTTTCTCTTTCGTTAAATAAAAGGTTTACTCTACTGGGTGTATCCTCAGGCATATATATGGATTAAAAATATACAAGAGATATCAGCAAACTACACTTTAATAGTAGAGATTTTACATATGTATACATGGGGGTAACATGTAACACAGCTGAAGCCTACAGAGTTAAATAATCAACTTTCTCTATCTGACAGGGTCATTAACTTGACACCTGTCAAAAGAAAATAATACTGGCAACACTTAGTACTGCCCCTAGGGCTTTTGAACTGCGCCCCCTGGTGACCACTTTCATTTACATAGCCACAGCTGTCTGCTACAGTATACTATATTAGTAGCGTGCTGTGGCTCTGTAGATGCTGCCGGGAAATAGTACCTGCGGGGATCAGCCAGAGTCACTTTTTATTCTGGTTTACCTACCGGGCAGCATCTACAGAGACATGGCATGCTACTAATATAGTGTAGCACGTGTCGGGGCTCTATAAAATGAAGCTGGTGTAGGGCCTGGGCCGTAGACCCCAATTCACACTCCCTTGTGGCGTTACAGCAGTAGGGAACAACCAAGAACACAGCTATTAAATTAAACTAGCAGTGACCTGTGTCACAAAACATACCAGGAAAGGCTAGAGGAACTAAACATGTATAGCTTGGAGCAGAGAAGGGAGAGGGGGGATATGATAGCAGCTTTCAAATATATAAAGGGTTGTGAACGGCTAGAGGAGGGTGGCATTTTTCGAAGAGGTGTAATAGAACATGAGGGCATGACTATAAACTGGAGGGTGGTAGATTCAAAGCTAATATGCAGAGAAATGACTTCACTGAAAGGGTGGTAGATAAGTGGAATGCCTCCCATCTGAGGTGGTTGAGGCTAACACAGTAGAACAGTGTAAACATGCTTGCGATAAATATAAGGATATCCTAAATCTCAAACTAAATTAAGAGTAAATAGGGACTAGTGTCAGTATAGTTTTAAATAAACAACTGGGCAGACTGGATGGGCCATGTGGCTCTTATCTGCCATCACTTTCTATGTTTCTATGTTTCATTGTCCATGCATAGTTTCCTTCTTAAGAAGCCTGCACCTGCTTTAATAAAATTTATAGCATTAGCTTTGTTTACCAATTTCAAGGTGTTTTATGTTGATCTGTGTTTCTCATAAATGTTTTTAATAATGACATCAAGACACAGACCAACACATATCTCTACTGGGAAGACACAGACCATCACATACCTCTACCGCCAAGACAGAGACCATCACATACCTCTACTGCCAAGACACAGACCATCACATACCTCTACTACCAAGACACAGACCATCACATACCTCTACTGCCAAGACACAGACCATCAAATACCTCTATCGCCAAGACACCAACCATCACATACCTCTACTGCCAAGAAACAGACCATCACATACTTCTACTGCCAAGAAACAGACCATCACATACCTCTACTGCCAAGACACAAACCATCACATACCTCTACCGCCAAGACAGACACCATCACATACCTCTACTGCCAAGACACAGACCATCATATACCTCTACTGCCAAGACACAGACCATCATATACCTCTACTACCAAGACACAGACTATCACTTATTTCTACTGCCAAGACACAGACCATCATATACCTCTACTACCAAGACACAGACCATCACATATTTCTACTGGCAAGACACAGACCATCACATACCTCTACTGCCAAGACACAGACCATCACATACCTCTACTGGAAAGACACAGACAATCCTATAGCTCTACTGCCAAGACACAGACAATCCTATAGCTCTACTACCAAGACACAGACCATCACATACCTCTACTACCAAGACACAGACCATCACATACCTCTTCTGGCAAGACACAGACCATCACATACCGTTACTGGAAATATACATATCATCAGCTTTCATTCTCACTTATGCCACACAGAAGTCTTCTGGAATGCATGATCTGTGCTGCTGTAAAAACATAATGTGGATGACTCTGCAGTGAATAAGGACAGTAAAGGACATGTATATGTATGTAAAACAGTTGTTGCATTATCTTCACCTTGCCAGCCCTCTGCCCCATGTCACACTGTCCTGTATAAAGAGAAATACACGTGTTATCATTAATCTATGTGACTGTTGGAAACAACCGTATCCAGATGGTGACAGCAATATTAACCTTCAGAAGCGAAAACAATATGGACAGTTCAGTAAAGCGTGAAATTATAATATGCATAATTTTAATGACTGTTCTCGGGGCTGTAAATGATAGGAGGATGCTCTTTATTAGAAGGTATTGTTCTAATGAGTAAGAACACCACTTTCATATTGTTAATGGGACTTGCCAAGGTTCTAATGATGTCGTACATCACCGTTGCCTGCGGTCCGTCCCCCAGAGCGAGCGGCAAGGCAGCACCGTTGCGGCGGCAGCCATGAGGATAACATTTGGTAGACATAACATCATTTTTTTTGAATCAATATAGTAGATTGCAAAAAGATGAACTATTAACCCTTCAGTGGTCAAGCGCCACTTTCATATTTGTCGATTGAACCCCAGGAGACTTCTCTTGGTGATAATGCACCGGCATAATTTAGAGATATGGTAAATTTCAATGCGGTCAAATTAGAAACTGTCTTATATCATGATCTATGCACCCACAAGCTACTCAATCCAGGATTTCAATTTCGAAAGCTTATGCCATGAGCGTGGGTTGTGTTTGCAAGGTGGTTTCTTAGAGCTGACCAATGCCATTTTAAGCATGAAACGCCTATTCTGTATACAGACTAAGAAGAAACACCTATACTGTGCACTGACTAAGAGTGAGCGCCTATACTGTGCACTGACTAAGAAGAAACACCTATACTGTACATTGACTAAGAGGTAACACCTATACTGTACACTGACTAAGAGGAAACGTCTATACTGTACACTAACTAAGAAGAAACACCGATACTGTACACTGACTAAGAAGAAACACTTGTACTGTACACTGACTAAGTGTGAGCGCCTATACTGTGCACTGACTAAGAAGAAACACCTATACTGTACATTGACTATGAGGTAACACCTATACTGTACACTGACTAAGAGGAAACGCCTATACTGTACACTGACTAAGAGTGAACACCTATACTGTACACTGACTAAGAGTGAACACCTATACTGTACACTGACTAAGAAGAAACACCTATACTGTACACTAAGAGGAACACCTATACTGTCCACTGACTAAGAGTGAGCACCTATACTGTACACTGACTAAGAAGAAACACCTATACTGTGCACTGACTAAAAAGAAACACCTATACTGCACACTGACTAAGAGTGAACACCTATACTGTACACTGACTAAGAGGAAACACCTACACTGTACACTGACTAAGAAGAAACACCTATACTGTACACTGACTAAAAAGAAACGCCTATAATGTACACTGACTAAGAGGAAACGCCTACACTGTCCACTGACTAAGAGTGAACTCCTATACTGTACACTGACTAAGAGTGAACACCTATATTGTACACTGACTAAGAGTGAACACCTATACTGTACACTGACTAAGAAGAAACACCTATACTGTACACTGACTAAGAGTGAACTCCTATACTGTACACTGACTAAGAGGGAATGACCAGAATACAGCCACCATTGCATTCTTTAGGATTAGAGTTAGGGATCTATCCCCTTCTAAGCCTACAATTTATGGCTGCCTCCTTTATGACATCGCACGTGCTGCTATTCTAGGAAGCTAATCACAGAAACGCCATAATGGAAGTCAGAGACAGAAATCTTTGCGTTGAACTCAGTCAGTGACCTCTATGAGCCAGGACTGCAGACCAGCAGTAGGAAGGTTGGAGCTCCATACAGACTGCCAGCAATGAGGCTGAACAGGGTCCTTATTCAATTAATTTGTTTGAAATAAGTTGGGTGCCGGCGGAACAGACATTCCAAAGGCCTGTTTCTGGGCAACTATTGTCCACCCCCTGTCCGCCACATGTTCAAGATGGGCACTTTGTGAAGACAGATGGGGCATAAAGGCCTTGCTTTCTGCTCACCATTCTTCACATTATAGGTAATAGGGTTTCATATTTTTCAGGTCCTTGTTGGTGACAGATTCATTCAGAGCCTGATTAACCATTAAGCTGACCAGGCTGCAGTCTAGGGCTCATGGATTTAAGGGTAGGCACCAATGTAAGTTTCATGGGGGGAGGGACTAAAGCTTGAAAGTCTGAAATAATTCAATTGTAGCTAAATAAAAGTCTTATAATTGGTGGAGTTGAAAGAAAACAAATTTAAAATGAAGGAGTATTTAAATATTTGGGACTACAATTTCTTCAGCCTAGGCTGGCCCTAACCACTCACATCTTTTCTCTGAATTATTACTAACTTTAAATTTGCAAATGCTGCTGTTGCGCTAAGGGCCAAATTTACTAAGCTGTGGGACAGGTAAAGTGGAGATGTTGCCCATAGCAACCAATCAGATTCGAGCTCTCACTTTCCTATAACATACTAGAAAATGTCAGCTACAATCTGATTGGTCGTTATGGGCAAAATCTCCACCTTTCCTTTCCCGCAGGTTAGTAAATCTCTCTCTCTCCCATCAGATCTCAGTAGGTTTCTTCTAAAGTCTGCTACTCATTTTACAAATTCCTTTCCTCTAATGCTAGCCCTTCACCTATCCATTTCATCTGCATTCACACGTTACCCCTCTAAGGCTTAATCTCCGCCCGCTTTCTCATTTTCCTCGTGTGCCCATTCATCCGCACAGCATTCCTAACAGCTCTGCTATGCCGTGACTGACAACTTGATTAAAGAAAAATACAGAACACGAAAAGAGGTTTCCCAATGTTTGTTTTATTTATCATTATAAATGTGGTGTTGTGTAAATTGTTTTTTTTTTCTGGTGATATTGGAGTTTATGGATTTGCTATATTTAAATACAAGTGTTCTGTTGCGGAACTCAAAAGCAGCTTCTATAAATCTGTCTGTGATACCTGCCTTAACTAATGGTAAAAGTTCAGAATTACTTGAATCATTTTGCAAATATTTTCTTATAGAATGGCATAGAGGTGAGCCAATGAAAGAAAACTCAAAGTAACTTCACACCAGTCTTTAGCTAATTAAATTTAGTTTTAATAAATGTTTTCTGAATGTTTTAGACTTGCAGAAAACTTGATTCGGTTAATAAAATGGAATGACACTGTACAAACTATTTTTGTGTTCATTCATAAACAGAAAATGTAAAATACAAAATTGGAGCATCAAATTTTTGCAACTAGCAAGTATAATACTATAAGTCTTTGTAACAGTAAATTCTCTCTCTCCTGTCCAAATTAATAACAAATAGAACATTTTCAATTGTTACTCTTCTCCACTTAATTACAATGTAACATTTAACTTTCACATAAAACTTTAACACAAGAATTACATAACAATGCAATATTACCTACAAGAAACCAGGAATATCATTTAATAAAACATACAGAACAAGTCTTAAAATTTCTCCATATTGTATTCTAACCCTGTACCCAACAAGTAATCCTTGTAGCTGTAATTATTATTATTATTAAAACTATAGGAAAGTTCACCTTCACTTATGAAAAATTATAATTAAACAAATGAGTTCCCAAAATGGACACCTCCGCTGCATCACCTCACACTGATCTTCGATGTCCGTTTCCTCACCGCTTACTCTTCCACTCTCCCTTACTTAATTCTGAGTCTCTCTTTTACCAACTCCAATGTTATTCCTTCTGCTGCTGCCACCGAGACTCTCTTCAATCTGCTCCGCTGTCACTCCCTTTCTCACCGCCACCGACACTTTCCCCAATCTGCTCCACTGTCACTCCCTCTCTCACTGCCACTGACACTTTCCCCAATTTGCTCTGCTGTCACTACCTCTCCCACTGCCACCGACACTTTCACCGATCTGCTCCGCTGTTTCTCCCTCTCTCACCATCACCGACACTTTCCCCGATCTGTTCCGCTGTCACTTCCTCTCTCACAATCACCGACAGTTTTCCCAATCTGCTCCACTGTCACTTTCTTTCTCACTGCCACGGACACTTTCCCCGATCTGCTCCGCTGTTTCTCCCTCTCTCACCATTGCCAACAGTTTTCCCAATCTGTTCCGCTGTTACTTACTCTTTCACTACCTCTGACACTTTCCCCTATCTCACTACCACAGACACTTTCCTCGATCTGCATAGTTTTCCCGATCCGCTACGCTGTCACTTCCTCTCTCACTGCCTCCGACACTTTCCCCGATCTGCTCTGCTGTCGCTCCCTCTCTCACCATCACCGACACTTTCCTCTATCTGCTCTGCTGTCACTCCCTTTCTCACTACCACCGACACTTTCCTTGATCTGCTCCGCTGTCACTCCCTCTCTCACTACCACTGACACTTTCCTCAATCTGCTCTGCTGTCACTCCCTTTCTCACCATCACCGACACTTTCCTCGATCTGCTCCACTGTCACTCCCTCTCTCACCATCATCGACACTTTCCCAGATCTGTCTCTCTGTTTCTCCATCTCTCACCATCATCGACACTTTCCCAGATCTGTCTCTCTGTTTCTCCCTTTCTCACTACCACCGACACTTTCCCCGATCTGCTCCGCTGTCACTCCCTCTCTCACAAACACCAACAGTTTTCCCGATCTGCTCCGCTGTCACTCTCTCTCTCACTACCTCCGATACTTTCCTCGATCTGCTCCGCTGTCACTTCTTCTCTCACCATCACTGACACTTTCCCCGATCTGTTACGATGTTTCTCCCTCTCTCACCATCACCGACAGTTTTCGTCGATCTGCTCCGCTGTCACTTCCTCTCTCACCACCTCTGACACTTTCCCTGATCTGCTCCACTGTCACTCCCTCTCTCACTACCACCGACACTTTCCTTGATCTGCTCCGCTGTCACTCCCTCTCTCACCGTCACCAACACTTTCCTCGATCTGTTCCGCTGTCATTTCTTCTCTCACCGTCACCAACACTTTCCTCGATCTGCTTCGCTGTTTCTCCTCCTCTCACCATCACCGACACTTTCTCCCGATCTGCTCCGCTGTCACTTCCTAACTCACCATCACCGACACTTTCCCCGATCTGCTCCGCTGTGACTCCCTCTCTCACTACCACCGACATTTTCCTCGATCTGCTCCACTGTCACTCCCTCTCTCACTACCACCAAAACTTTCCTTGATCTGCTCCGCTGTCACTCCCTCTCTCACCATCACCGACACTTACCTCGATCTGCTCTACTGTCACTCCCTCTCTCAATACCACCGACACTTTCCTCGATCTGCTCCGCTGTCACTTCTTCTCTCACTTCCTCTGACACTTTCCTTGATCTGCTTTGCTGTTTCTCCTTCTCTCACCATCATCGACACTTTCTCCCAATCTGCTCCGCTGTCACTCCCTATCTTACCATCACCAACACTTTCCCCGATCTGCTCCGCTGTGACTCCCTCTCTCACTCCCACCGACACTTTACCCGATCAGCTCCGCTGTCACTCCCTCTCTCACTACCACCGACACTTTCCTAGATCTGCTCCGCTGTCACTCTCTCTCACTTCCCATGACACTTTCCCCGATCTGCTCCGCTGTAACTCCCTCTCTCACTACCACCGACACTTTCCTCAAACTGCTCCACTATTTCTCCTTCTCTTACTACTACCAATACCCTCCTCAGTCTGCTCCGATACCACTTCTCTCTCGATCTGTGCGGCCGTCACTTCTGCTCTCTCTAACCGCTCTCTAACTGACCCTCAACTGTCTTTTTCTATGCATCACACTTTTAATCGATACTTCCAGGAAATCCACCTTTGCGCTTCACAACATGCCTCCACCAGCTGACTGTTGCCTAGCATCACCTCTCACACCACCATGTACTCAAATCTGAGCACGAGACCTATGCTGTCTGTATAGTCCCACAAAGGCGTGAGAGCAACATCACTGTCACCAATTTAGAATGTGAACCCTACTCCCTGCAACCCCCAGGGGATCACATGTCCACTAAACGCAACATTTTGGTGAAGATTAATTATAGTAAAGGTGCAAATATCAAAGTATTAACCAATAGCCATACGTCAACGATACAGTTTTTGTCTCCTAGAGGTGGGAACAAGCAACTGAATTGTTGGCTACCATAGTGCCCAGCAAAGAGCTTATTTTCCCTACTTTAGAGGAGAAATATACACAGTTAGTTTAGGTTGCTTATGGCATTTGTAAGTGACATTAGGCACCTAAAAATGGGGATGGGGCGGGGGAAGGGGACCAGGGAAGTAGTTCTCCTGGTATCCCGGGATAGTCGGCAAATCTCCCGCAAGTCCCAACCCAGTCAATGTCTATTGTAATCCCTAGAGTTACAAGGGATGGGCGGGACTTGATTAGGTCACCATCCCTGCCCACCCCTGGACCACTAGAGATTACAGCAGTGCTTGACAGGGACGGGGCTTAATTACATGAATTGCATAAATCATGGCATTAAGCCCCGTCCTATTGCATAAATCTATGACTTTACTCCAGGATCTCCTGGAGGGTAGCTTTAAAAAGTTGGGAGCCCTGAACTACGGATCCCACACTTGTGTGAATTCGGTCCTCTGTTGCTAGTGTAAGTATTTCAGTAATTGTTGTTTACTTGCAGGGTCTAAATACAATGCTTATTGCCAAAATTACAATAAAAATATCTATCTATCTATTTATCTATCTATCTATCTATCTATCTATCTATCTGGATCCAGAGTTATTAAGAGGAAATTAGGTGGAAAGTTACACCTGGGCAATATAAAGTGGAATTTCAGGTAAAGTAAAATGAATATTATTCATTGCATGCAGGGAGAATGCTTTGCTTTTGGTTATTGCTTAGATAGTGACCATCTTTCTTATTACACTGTTATTTATACTTAGGCTAGGTAATATCGACTCTCAATATTTGCCCAGGTGTAACTTTCCACTTAATTTCCTCTTATCTTCAAACTCTGGATCTGGTCCATAATGATTATATATAACGGTGTTAATTGTGAAATATTAATGTGAATAACTTTACCTGAGAGATTCCTTATATTCCTATCAGCAGACATACCTAGAGGGATGAGAGAAGCCTCCAATCTTCCTATCTGGGGACCCATTCCAGCATTTTGAAAGTCGTTAGATAGATTATGCCCCTCTTGCACTATCATGTCAGGTTTTCCTAAACCTGGTCGGGTTTTACTAGCCGTCTTGATAAATCACATTGCTGATTCTCTAAATGTAACATTTATAGCCCTCCCTATCTCCGTGATGTCAATATAGTAAACATTGACTTCTTTTTATTTATTTATTTTTCTAAAAACACAGCAACTGTTCACCAGTGGTCTCCCTGAGGAATGATGATTATTCAGGTACTATGTTACATCTCTCTTCTATAATACATTAGCCTGAACGTAAAACTGTTCTTAGAGACAAATTTACAGCTCACCCGGCTTTGTAATCAAGAATACGGCTGCTGCCTGGGTCATTTTGGCAAAAATCCAGTATGCAATTAATGATCAAACTGGGGGCCCTCCCTATTGTAACATAACTGTATATTTGACTCTAATTATCCTGCTACAAATGTATATGATTTCACAGTAATCTGTTAACAACAAAAGCTCGCTAAATGAGTAATAAGAATTCAAATGATGCATTAGTCACAAAATGTCACAGCAGACAAAAAAAAAAGGTTAAGGTGTTATTAATCGGGAATTATGGACAGGGTCTGATGAAGCTTAAATGGCTAAAGTCGTTTATGAGTTAGATGTAATTATTAACAAAACAAAATGATATATTGTGTATATCTTTTTTGTCCAGCATAAGGCAAAGGTGAAGGACTGATAACCTTTTCAATGGTAAAAATAAATCACAAAAAAAGTGTATATTCAGCACAGTATAATACAAAAAGGTTATATGTGAAAGGCAAGGTTATCGTCACATGAATGGCAGTGGGAAAGGTCACAGATTGGGCCTAAGTATTGATTGGTAGCTGGGATTTCAATCTGAAAAGGTTTAAATCAGTATTCTCCACAGGATCTCCTATTACTAATTGTGTGTCAGATGTCAGTCTTAGACGACCACTAAGGCGTATAGAAGATAGATATGCCATAACATATTGCTAGGGACTAGTGCAGATCGTTTACACCAGTGCTGCTCAACCAGTGTTCCATGGCACATCAGTGCTCCTCACCAGTATGCCGCGGTGCAAGGCCTTCAACAGGAGAAAAAGCACCGGAAGACCTTGCCTTAAGGAGATTAATTCACCATTTGGTCCACATTCCACCCACACCCTGCCCCCCATACCGCCCCCTTCCTGGCCAAGCTTCCGCCCAGTCCAGCTCTGACACTGACACAGAATGTCAGTGTCAGCCGGGGCTTCCTGCAGCGTGACGCTGGCACCACCTCAGGTCACGTCAGCATCGCACACAGCGTCGCAGAGGACAGCACTAGGAGGAAGGAGAAGCACTGAAAAGGTAAGTAAAGTATAGGGAGGCTGGAGACAGCTGCTGGGGGATACTGGGGAGGCTGCAGACACATGATGGGGATACTGGAGAGGCTCCAGACACATGATGGGGGATACTGGGGAGGCTGCAGACACATGATGGGGGATAATGGGGAGGCTGCAGACACATGATGGGGATACTGAGAGGGATGCAGACACATGATGGAGATACTGGGGAGGCTGCAGACACATGATGGAGATACTGGGGAGGCTGCAGACACATGATGGAGATACTGGGGAGGATGATGGGGAGACTGAGGAGGCTGGTGGTATTTCCACACCAAAAGCTATATAACAACCCTTTTTATACCAAAGGATGGACTCAGCGAGGGCCTATCTTGTGTTCTGACTCTAGTGTTGGGCAATTTACAGAACTGTGGATGGGTGTGCATTAAGAGGAAACACCTATACTGTACACAGTTGTTCCTCAGCCACGAGATGTTGCTAAGAGTGCCGAAGTGCAATGCCTCCAACAGGAGAAAAAGCATTGGAAGACCTTGCCTAAAGGAAATAATTTCACCATTTGTTCCACACTCCGCCCCCTGCCAGGCCAAGCTTCAGCCCAGTCCAGGCCTGACACTGACATGGAATGTCATTGTCAGCCCAGTCCAGGCCTGTGGAAGGCTGGAGACACCTGCTGGGGAATACTAGAGAGGCTGTAGACACATGAATGGGGCTACAGGGGAGGCTGCAGAAACATGAATGGGGCTACAGGGGAGGCTGCAGACACATGAATGCGGACTATTGGGGAATCCGCAGACACATGATGGTTATACTGAGGTGCAGACACATGATGGGGAATACTGGGGAGGCTGCAGACACATGATGGGGATACTGGGGAGGCTGCAGACACATGATTGGAATACTGGGGATGCTGGAGACAAATGATGGGGAATACTTGGGATGCTGGAGACAAATGGGGAATACTGGGGATGCTGGAGACACATGCTTTTGGTGTGCAGCAGAATTTTGGTAAGGGCTAAGCTGTGCCGAGGGTGAGAATGGGTTGAGGAGCACTGGTTTACACTGCGCACATATAGAAGTGAGGGGAAAACGATGGTCTGGATCCACTCTTATAGTATACATGGGATAAATTCAATTAAATGTCAGCTATTTAACCATAAATATCATCCTCATATTCACAACTTATTTTGGCCTTATATGACCCAGCTAAATAAACATATGTCTATCAATAATAAAAATAGGGTTCATTGGGGAGGAGTGGGGTTCTGATGTGCGATGGCCTTCATTTCAAATGACCATCAGCTGAATGTAGACTGCTGGTCATTTCCGTCAGTCTGCATTTTAGAAAGCGGTTGTGCTGCAACTCCTGAGGCCAGATTTATTAAGCTGCGGAAAAGGAGAAGTGGAGATGTTGCCCATAGCAACCAATCAGAATCTAGCTAATATTCTCTAGTATGGAAAGTAAGAGCTGGAATCTGATTGGTTGCTATGGGCAACATCTCCACTTCTCCTTTCCCGCAGCTTAGGAAATCTGGCCCTTGGAATCGCAAAGAGTCATCCGCTGAAAGGAAAAAGTTTTAATCATACCCTATTCTTAACCTTCTCCTAACCTAACCCTTTGTCCCACAGCCTAACCCTAACCTTCCTCTTCTACAGCCCTAACACTAGCGTTCCGTGCCCCGCAGCCTGACCCTAACCGTCCATGTCATGCAGCCTAACCATAAACCTAACCCTTCATGCCCTGCAGCCTAACCCTAACCTTCCCCTTTAGCCCTAACTTTATCCTTAGCCCTCCACAGTTTAACCCTAATCTACCTTAATCTACCACTGCAGCCTCTTGATTTGAGAAATCATCTCTTTGCCTTCCGCAGTCTGCTCTACCGGTGTCTTGTGGTCATCTCTCTGCCTTCTGCGGTCTGCTCTACCGCTGCCTTGTGGTCATCTCTCTGCCTTCCGTGGTCTGCTCTACCGATGCCTTCCAATCATCTCTTTGCTTCCCGCAGTTCGCTCTACCGGTGCCTTGCAGTCATCTCTCTGCCTTCTGCGGTCTGCTCTACCGATGCCTTGCAGTCATCTCTCTGCTTCCCGCGGTCTGCTCTACCGGTGCGTTGGGGTCTGCTTGCTGCTTCCCAGATTAGTGGTTACGGTTAGGATTAGTTTTAGGAATAAGGGTTAGGATTGGGAATTAGGATTAGAGGTTTAGAGTTAGGGTTATTATAATGGCAAACAAATATGTCAGCATTAACAATGGTGAGCAATGAACGCCGCCAGCATTCCAGTTCCGAAAATGAGATCATCGTACCGGCAATCCACATCCCATTGAGGATCTTAATAGTGGGAAATATTCCTTTGGCGTTAAAGCTTCTAGAAGAAATATTTGATTTGCTCAGTCTATTTTAAAACTGCCTAATGAAAACAAAATGCTAATTGGTTGCCATAGGTTACGGCGCACTTGTGCCTTTACTTGGGTTTATTAAGTAAGCCTTTAACTACCCATATCATGGAGGAGTAATTAAGCTGAGATTACTTGAAAGAACAATTAAAAGCGACTCATTGACACAGCAATTATAGAATAAGCCGGGCTTCACGCGTGTAACAGGCATGAGAGCCGAGAATTGCAGCCGACGCGATCAGCCGGGGCTGTGGAGCTGCGTATTTGTGCGTCTGTGTGACAGCGGCAGCGGTGGGTCACATATAAATCTGTGTCATTTAACTGCCATTTATCAGTGATAAAGTCTCTGCGTCTGTGCAATTAACTGCATGAATGAATATCAAGTAAGCTGTTAAACCATGCAAATGAAGCTAGTTAAAATTCTGCGCCTCTCAGGGGAAATTCGGGTCTGTTAAATGTTATCATGTAATTAACCTTTCTTGTGGTTGTAAAAATATTTGTGAAAATTCTACACTAATGATGCTTCGTCAATTAATTTTAGCTGTGGAAAAAAACACTAATCTTTAAACCTACAATGTTAAAGGCAAAATATGGCTTTTGGGATGTTGGCGTATAAATGACTTCGTTTTTTATGAAAGTTTAGTACGTTGTATAAGCATAAGACAATAGTGCCCTGATGCAGAGTTTTAGCGGATGCACAATGCGTACTATTCAGAGGTGCGTGTTTCTAAACCTCTGAATTGGTCGTAGTAAAATCGGCCTTGTAAAAAAATAAATAATTAAGCAGTCAGACTCTTAATTGCTCCAACCGCAGTCCTGTCATTTTTTTTTTTTGCTGAATAAAAAAATTAACTCCTTCCCCCCCCCCTCCCCCCACTCCACAAAAAAAAAAACCGCTTGTGATTCTCCAAACGCCAGCATGCAATGGCATCCTTCGGCATGCTGATGCTTGTAGCACTACAAGCACAAGCATGCTCATGGATGCCAGGGCATGCTGGCGCTTGGAGAACCACAAGCGCCAGTATGTCCTGCCAGCCAGGGCCCGCTGCGCCATATACATGTCCCCATAAAAAAAAGTTTTTTTTTGCTCTCACAAAAAAAGTTGGAAAATATGGCCAAAAGTACAGTAAAAAATTAATAAAAACATACTTACCTGCTAGGCTGGGAGTCCAGTCTTGTAAGCTTTTAATCCGGGTGGTGGCCTTTGCCAAAAAAAAAACCCTTCTGCAATGTCACAAACTATGTCCTGCAAGCAGGACATCCCAGCGCTAATGACAGTTTCACTTGTCATTGGGGCATGTTTATACCCTTTGGGCAGTGTCAGAGTTCTCGTTCTCTTAATCTCACGGGGTTCAGATTAACATCTCTGCTGCACTCAGGTCCTGTGATTCCAGGGGCCATATTCACACCTAAGAGTGCGTTTGCGAGTGCCAAAGGGAGTGCCAAAGGGATATCTTATCTAACCATGTGTAGTTTCCTTCTTAAGAAGGGAAACTACGCACGGACATTGGGCCTGATCCAGACCTACGCCGATGCGCTGTGCTGTGCTTACTAAAGCACAGCGTATCGGCGTTCACTTACCCTGAGCTGCAAAGCGAGCGACGGCGGGCGTTATTCAGGATCAGGCCCATTGTCTCCCCCCCTGCCCTCTCCGGCTAATCTAAATTTCCCCCCTCCCACTTCTACCTAAACACTCCCCGAGGCGGCATTACCACGCCTCTTTCTACCTAAACTACTCCGTGCAGTCTTTAAAGACCGCACAGAGGCAATCTACGTAACTAACTGGTACGTAGATTGCGTAAATGACCTACTGAAAGACAGCATTTTAAGCAATCTACGTAAGAAAAAGATACGTAGATTACGGTAAAAAATGACTACGCATGCGCAGTAGTAAAAATCGCTAAACACCGGACATATATGTTATACGTCCGGTACTCTGAATACGGGCCTACATCATTTTCAGGTGATAATCGACAGAAAATGTAAAAAAATAAAATAACACTCATTTCTCATCTACTTTTATCGTCCCCAAAATATTGCATTTGTCGGTTCACCAACCGATAATTTGTATTTCTCATACTAACGTCACCTAAAATTTATTGGTGAATATTTCACGATTATCGGCGAATGCCCATACACTGTGCGATTTTACATTTCATCGTCTGCTTTGGCCATTATAGACATGGAAGTGAAGTAGAACCACTTTAGAGGTGCACTCTATCTTCCTTGTAATACTTTTAGTAACAATTCCCCATAGAAAACAATACCAATTAAATATGCAAAGTGATAATCTTATAACACACAGTAAAAATCACTTTAGGCAAAATATAACAGTAAAAAAGTGAAAACTTAGACAAAAGGATACATATTAATTCATACATACATGAGTTAGCCGCTGAAAAAGTGCCCGCTATCTAGCGAAACAAACTGACCCTAAAGACCACCCTTAGTGGCCTCATGGCCGACACTTCAACTATTCTTAGTTAGTATCCTGTCCCTCCCAGCGTTCAGGAGGATCGGGTCAGAGGTATACAGCGAGAATCCAACGGAGCAAATACGAAACCGTCGCCTCCAGTGCACAAGGAGGCAGGGAAAAATCCAACACGCGTTTAGCCTGAGCTTTTTCATAGGAACCGGTGTCCAGGTGCAGAATGTGAAGAGTATTTATTCAAGTGCCGACCAATCAGAGAGTAGTGGAAAGCAACTGACATGATATCACACCTGGAACATGGGGAATTGAGGGTAAAACAAAACATTAATTTTGTTTTTTGAACATAATCAAAAATCACATTATATAATACCCATTAAGAAAAAGTTAGAAAACAGATACAAATTTAACAGGAGTATATAGAAGCAGTAAAGGCACATTCCCCATCACCGAGGGGGAACGTAATGTAATAGCATACAAACTAAAATAGAGTTAGGAGAAAGTTCATAATTATAAAAGACACTCACACTGGCCCAGATCCAGAAAATGTCCGCTAGCGCAGTGCTCCTCAACCTTTTCTCACCCTCGGCACACCTAAGCCCTTCCCAAAATTCCGCGGCACACCTAAGCCCTTCCCAGAATTCTGCGGCACACCAAAAGGAAAATTATACAAAAAAAAAGCAGGAATTGCAAAGTACATACACAGATATTACATTATTTTTTATTTGATAAATTAAAAATATCGCAGCTAATAACTTTTTTTTCTTATAACTAATTTACCTATGTTAGCCTCCATCATGTGTCTGCAGCCTCCCCAGTATAACCAATCGTGTGTCTTTAGCTCTCCAGTGTTCCACACTCTGCAAGGTCTTCAAGTGCTCTTTCTCCTGTTGGAGGCATTGCACCGCGGCACACTTGGCAACATCCCGTGGCACACTAGTTGAGGAGCACTGCGCTAGCGTATTTCTGCTAGCCGGAGATGTAAAATCGCTATTCTGTATGTACTGCGCATGCATGCAGCAGATGTTATGGCACATAACTACGTACCAGCCTAGTATCAAGAGCGTAACTACGGACAAAGGGGCATAACAGTCATACGGCACCTGTAATTACGCTTCGTAGGCGGGGTGAGGCATTTAAATCGTACATGCATACGTGCAGCCATTATGGATGACAGGAGTTATGCTTTGAAAAGTTAAGGTAGGGTTTGAAAAGCGTAAAACGGCAAAAGTACGCACGACCGAGGGGAGTGCCTAGTAATAACAATAGCGTAAATATGCTACAAGCTGAAACGGAAAGGGAGCATAGGTCTGGATCTACCCCACGGTCTATAATATTATTATGGCAAGTAATATTGTAGAAATAACAGATATCTAAAGTGGTGCATCATAATGCAAAGGGGTTAATGTATACTGTAAAACCATATATTAGATAATCGCCAGATTTAAATCAAACATGTCAAAAGATCAAATTATTGTTCAACGGGAGTTGCTGGATGATTATTGGATGATCGGCCAGAAAAATCGTGACCATACACTTGACTGATAATTCGTCCAATAACTCAATTATTGCAAGATCGGACTGATAAATCGCTCTCGTGTGTGGCCAGCTTTACAGGGGTGCTGAGAATCCAGGGCCCGTCCATGCCTAGAAGCTGCAGGGACAACGTTATGCCAACATAGCGCTTAGCATATATAATAATCTATGTGGGCAGAGGTGTAACATAGATTAATGGAACCTGGAGCAAGTAAATGCTACGGTGCCCCCCCAAACCCCATCCTCCTGTAGTATAGTGGGCCAGGGAGTGGCGTGAGTGTGTTCCCTAACATTTGCTGGCTAAATGGAAGTGTTCTTACTGCACTGAAACTCTATGGAGAAAATGAAGATAGCCGCCATTACACATCTCCCCCACCCACCATTACATAGTTCCCTTCCTCTCTTACACATCTGCCTTTCAGTCTCGCCCCTATAATGACATACCTACCTTCTTGTGTCCCCTCTCCAAGATATTTCCCCCTCCCTACACCCCCTCCTTCTACATGTCCTCTCTCCATGGTTTTGGATAATAATGGCCTGAATGAGACTTAAGAACGCTTTCCAAAAGCAAGTGTACCTACGTTATGCACTTCAGAGGATAATGCACCCCCAGAGCTTTCAATGAATAAAAGGACACTTTATTATAAATGTTTTGGTGTCCAGAATCTTGGGTCCATTATCCAATATGTTATGTGCCCAGTAGCCTTTTATGGTAGAAGGCAGTTTGTGATACCGTCGTCCAGATGGCAATGGGAAAATAATTCTTTAACACAATCTTTAGTACATACACTTTTCCAACAATATTATAAGGGATGTGTATAATATTGACCAACATGTGGACAACATGCCGGCTCAAGTATAAGTTCAATTTCTGGGGCCAGATTTACTAAGCTGCGGGAAAAGTGGAGCTGTTGCCCATAGCAACCAATCAGCTTTTAGCTGACATTCTCTAGTATGTAATAGGAAAGTGAGAGCTAGAATCTGGTTGGTTGCTATAGGCAACATCTCCACTTTTTAAACCCACAGCTTAGTAAATCTGGTTCTTTGCCTGTTTTTAACAATTCTGTTTACTTGCACAGAAATTCTGTATCTTTTTTTTTTTTTTAATGATAAAAATAACCCAATGTCACAAATAAAGAACGTTCCAGGATATTTTACAAGAGAGCCCGATAATTATCCTTACAACACACGCAGCAGAAAGCAGCAAATTGCCTTTTTATCATTTAGAATTATAACAACTATTGACAAAGAATATTTATGTACTTCTCCTGGATTCCATTTTGCTAATGATTTCTTCTTCTTCCTTCCCTGGCCCTCAGGAATTTATGCTTTTTTTTCGTGGACTGATGAAACGAAAGCCACAACTTCTAATGGGCCTGAAATGGGGTTTATTTGTCAAGGGGGCTGTCAGTTTTAAAAATTCCCTTACATTTCTGTTACATGGTTACATCATTTCCCTGCCTTGTGCTATTGATTGTTTTTGTTCTTATTGTGATTTTACTACCATTATCTAGTGTTACAGGATAAAAAAACAAAAAAAAAAACATAAAAATGAAATAAAAATTGTATTCCTTATTTATCAACCAAATTTGAAACTTGAATTTGAATTTATATTTTAATTTTTATAAAAGACCAGATTCAAACCTTTACAAAATGGTCATCATCCCCTCCCAAGGAACAAAAAACATGAGCACATCCATACCTCCCAACTGTTTTCCAGTGTCTGTCCCTCTTTTATTTGTTTATTTTTTGTTACTACTGTTTATCGTGCCCTGTGCAATCCTTATTCTAATCCTCAACCTAAACACTCCTCCTCGCAGCCACTAAGGGTCACTAAGACTCTCCTCCCTGCAGCCTGACCCTAAGACTCTCCTCCCTGCAGCCTGACCCTGGGACTCCCTTCCCTGCAGCCTAACCCTAAGACTCCCCTCCCCGCATTCGGACCCTAAGACTCCCCTCCCCGCATTCGGACCATAAGACTCCCCTCCCCGCAGCCAGACCCTAAGACTCCCTTTCCTGCATCCTGACCCTAAGACTCCCCTCCCCACAGCCTAACACTAAGACTCCCCTCCCTGTAGCCTAACCTCCTTGTACACTCACCTCCGGCGAGTCTGTGGAGGGTTTTCTATCGGGTGCGTCAGCAGGGGTGGAACTACCATTGGTGCAACAGGTGAAACGGCATTGGGCCCCTGATACAAGGCCCCACAGACGTCATCACTACACGGCCAATGCTTCCCACCGGGTTACCTGGGATATCATCAGGGCCAAATCGTATTTTTTTGTACCTGGGCCCACAACTCGCTAGTTTCGCCTCTGTGTGCCAAGGTGATGCATGCATGCAGAATCATACTAAAGCATTCATTAGAAAAACATTAATTAGGGATATTTTTGAAATACAGACAGATGAATAAGCTTTCGGTTGCCTGTATTTCAAAAATATAATTTTCATGGCGGAGAACACATATTAGATCCTGACTTCCGTAATGGCAGTGTTACTGATGGCGGCGGGGCGGGTTAAGGCAAGCTGCACACAGTGTGGGAGGTATACAGGGAGGGAGTGTGGAGCCATTTAAATAGTAGAGTAAGGGCTGGTTTCACATACACCACACTGAGGGATAGCCGGAGTGGTACTTTCTTTGATTAAATGTATTATTTCTACTTATTACTAAGAGTAAGGGTAATGTGTGCCCCATTTGTATTCTTAAAGGGATGTCCCCTAACGTGTATGAGGTTCTAGACCCGACCTGGACAACCTATGGCTCTCCAGACATCATAAAAGTACTAGTACCAACATGCTTTGCCAGGTAACAGTTGTGCCTAGGAAATCAGAGCTTTCCGGGAGTTGTAGTGTAGTTGTAGTGGTAGGAGGACAGGGCTTCATGACGTGATTTATACACACACCCTGACTATCAATACTACTATGTTTAGTGCTGCTCGGGGGCGGGGACTGATGATACAAATTAGGTCATCAAGTCCCGTCCAGGCCTTAGTAACACTAGGAATGACACTACTGATTGGCAGGTTGGCAAGACTTGAGGCTGTGATTTGCATAAACTCATGGCCTCAAGTTTATTGTGGGAGATTTAATGCCTCTTCCAAGATACTGGAAGAACTGGCCAAATTTTGAGAGTCCTGAGGTGAGTTGATACTAAACCAAAAAACTTATTGGGGAAAACACACATGCGTGCATACACTTTACATTGCTCAGTAACTCTGGAATCTTTGCCATCTAAGGAGGTTTAAACAAACTAATGTTATTTTATGGAAATTCAGATTCTTGTGGGGAAAAAACAAGCCATAATTTGTGTGGGTATTGCATAAACAAATTGCTGTTGGAGTTGGAATGTTATCAGCCCTAAAAGTGCCAAAATAAGCATATCTTTTTTTTTTCTATAACTCAGCCTTCAGTGAAGGGTTTCTGGAAGAAGGTGTAGCTTTGCAGTACATGGGCCTGATCCAGAGCTACGAAATTGGCCGATTTCGAGCGAGCGTACGACCGTTTTTGCGTATTTTCGTACGAAAATTCGCACTGCGCATGCCCAGTATGACAGCTTCCGGTCGGCTGGACGACATGAGCGTATAGCGGTCGTATTGTGTGCGAATTGTTCGCTCGAGGGGGCGTGCGTTCAGTACGACGGTCGCCTGGGCGCTCGTTTTACTACACGGAGGCAGGGACAGCCATTTAAATTGTACAGTATGGGCGTGCTAAGCCCGTACGCTTTGCGTAATATGTGCGAAAATTCGTACGGCCGACGGTAGTACCTAGTGTAGGGTATAGCCGCCGTAAGCAGGTACTTTACAATGGGAGTGTTAGGGGCGTGTATGTTTATACGCACGGGCGAACGTACGCATTCGCCCGTCGTGCGAAAATTTCGTAGCTCTGGATCAGGCCCCATGACATTTCCAGTTTAAATACACACTTTGTGTTAGCTGTTTGTGGAATGTTTCAGCGTATTAATAAAACGGGAAAACACTTCGGTAAATTGTAAACCCATTACATGATAACGTGTTTCTCTACATGAGGCATAAGGACCTAAGTCAAGAGCTTTCACACAGAGAGGACATTTACAATTAATTAAAAGAGGATATTAAACATGTTAATGGGACAGAGAAGGCAGCTTATTAATTGGTTTAATTAAAAGCAAAGATATAGCCTATTTAAGAGCAAGATTTATTTTCTCTTAAACGGGTCATAAAACATATACTTGTAGCAGCATACTGCAAATTCCCATATAGAAATAAGAGTGAAAGTCTACTTTTTTTTTGTCTATGCAGCTACAAGTATATAGCTGAGAGGCTGTTTTATCAGGTTCTTATAGTGAGACACCCCAGCATTTTCCTTCAGAGCCTGGATTCTATAGGACTAAATGTCATGACTCCGAGATGATGGCTCTCATTGCCACCAGCATGAACACTAGATGCTGCAAACGAGCTGGTGTTGAATTTTAGCTCTAATTAACTCGTTCAATCTCAAGCCAGAGATTTTATTAAGATTTTTGGTGACGATAAATGAAAGACGACAGATGAAATTCCTGGACATGGTTCTAGGGTCTTATAGACCTCTACAAGAAAAACAATCAGGTCAAGACATTTGGTGGAGCTTGAATTGGTGGGTAAAGAACCTTTGAGCCAATATGATCACTCGCGAGAATCTCCTAGAAAAGGATCAATGATACCAATCATAGGACTTCATCCAGCATAAATACAGGTTCCATATGCAAGCCTCTGTTGCTGGGGCTAACAAATGGAATTTGCAATCCAGACATGCGAGGGAAGTGCATCGCTTCTGCACGTATGTCCCTTCCACATTCAGAACCTTACTTTAAATACTCCACATGCGGAAGGGCATCTACAGAATAAGAGAAATTTTCTCCAGGGCCGCCCACCCTCCCGTTGGTTACCTTCACCCCTAGGGGTTACACCTTATATCACCCCAATACACTCACAAGCACCCCCTAAATATAAAACACCAAGGGGAAAACTCAAAAAAGTTACTCAAAATGAAAGTCCAAATAGGGTGAAAGCGTCCGCGAGAGAAAATACGAATATGAAAAGTACTTCAATAGCAACAACAGTATTCACTGAATGAGTTCAGGGGTCTTAATCGACTTATTCTTCACCGATTTATTCGACTTTAGTCGATTAAGAGCTTTAGTCGATTAAGAGCATTGAACTCATTCAGTGAATACTGTTGTTGCTATTGAAGTACTTTTCATATTCGTATTTTCTCATGCAGATGCTTTCACCCTATTTGGACTTCATATACAGAATGGATAATCGTCTGTAAGAGCTCTAATTCCAAATACTGCCCACCATGTGGTCCGGCCCCTTTGCAAGGCTGATTGTCTGCATGGAACTCAGCAACGTGCATCTGCATTCCACTGCGGAAGTAGGCGCGGTACCTAAACAGAGCTGACTTACATACATTACCTACGTAAGTCAGCTCTTGTTATTAACGCAGGATTCGGCTCATAGTCATTAGGAATTTGACTACCAGTGGGAAGAAGCCAGTCTCCTGATAGTTACCATCCAGGGGTGGATTTGGATCTTAAAGTGGCCCTGGAGGCCACAAGTGGGCGGAATCAATTATAGGCAGGGTCAAATAAACATATAGACTGGATAAGTACAGAATAAAGAACCTTGATGAAAACAGTGCATATGATATATATGATATGGGGGCAGCATTATGTTTTACCAATTAACTACAAGAAAAAGTGTTATGTATAGTAGTTACAAGCAAACGCAACATTTACTGACTAGTATTTTTACAATCCAATAATGAGATTTAAACTCAAAACTTACTATACAGGTAGTCACTGCCAACCAATACAGACCAGCACCTGATACAGCATCTTAGTGACCACCACCTGAGATATAGAGCATCCTAGTGACCACAACCCAATAGATGCAGCATCTTAGTGACCACAACTCAATAGATGCAGCATCCTAGTGAGCACCACCCAATACATGCAGCATCCTAGTGAGCACCACCCAGCACCACCCAATACATGCAGCATCCTAGTGAGCACCACCCAATACATGCAGCATCCTACTGACCAGCACCTGATATAGCATCTTAGTGACCACAACCTGAGATATACAGCATTCTAGTGACCACAACCCAATAGATGCAGCATCTTAGTGACCACAACCCAATAGATGCAGCATCCTAGTGAGCACCACCCAATACATGCAGCATCCTAGTGAGCACCACCCAACACATGCAGCATCCTAGTGAGCACCACCCAATACATGCAGCATCCTAGTGAGCTTTGTTCTGTACAGATATCATTTTAATGACCACCACCCACACTCTCAACATCCTGGTTTTCTTGAAATAAAAAAAGGGCTGTTCAGTGGCCTCCAGAGAGCACCGGCCTATCGGGAAAATTCCCTGTAGGTCCAATGACCAATCAGCCCCTGTTACCATCTCACACTCATTTTGTGTGGCAAGTATTGTAAGTCTTATTACTCTAAAACAGGGGTTCTCAACCCATGGTACTAGTACCACTGGTGGTTCTCAGACCAATGTCTTGTGGTACTCAGGGCAACTGATCAAGCTAGAGGTAGCATGTCATGAGGTGTGATACCAGATGGAAGACGGTATATTTCATAAATTATCTTAGGGGCTGGCAGATTATGTAGAAAATACACCTTAAAACCATTGCAAAATATGTAAGGATAAAATATATATACACAGCGTGTGTGTGTGTCTACATGATCTGCAGAGTGGTACTTGACCTGATTCCATAGTGGGAAACTGGTACTCCCTGAATAAAGGGTTGAGAGCCACTGCTCTAAAAGAAAAGTATGAATCATAACATTAACACAGCAGAATGTTAAAGTTCTATTGTGTTCTCAAAAATAATTTTATGTGTCATGGGGCCTGATCCAGAACAACGCCCGCCGTCGCTTGGACGGCGGGCGTAAGCGTAAGATCGGCTTT
>WWET01006071.1:59948-77943 GCA_011038615.1 Limnodynastes dumerilii
CCGGCGTAAGGAAGGGGCCATATGCCCGCACAGGGGGAGTGTCGGGGAAAGTGAACGCCGATACACTGTGCTTTAGTAAGCACAGCGCATCGGCGTAGTTCAGGATCAGGCCCATGGAGTCTAACCCAAGGGCAAAGGAAGTCTTTCACAATCTAGAGCCAAGCATTGTGTAGCTTCACTTTTATTTTATTTTATTTATTAGCAGCTTTTTATATAGTGCTATCAGATCACATAGCGCTTTACAAAGAATATACCTAACACAGACATTTATACACACACAGACATTAGGGTTAATTTATAATGCCCCAGCAACACTGCCATTACCCAGTAACCTCTCACCTCTAATACTGTTTTCAATAGATTAACTGTTACTCCCCTGCAATCAACAATGTTTAGCCCAGGTGTAGCTTAGTTAATGCAAGACTGTGTAGACATATTTGAATTTTTAAATTTGTAGACCATCACAAATTAAATTAAATAAATTAATCTACATAGTCACATTACATGATTCTTGTTTTCTCATTTTGTATTCTCATAGATGAAAGACTGGATGATAGCCATTCAATACATGATGAACAAGATGCAGGAACATCACAAACAACACAACCACCACCACCACCACCGGCAGCATCACCATCATCATCACCATCACCTACACATGATGATGAAGTTCCTGGACCATCCACACCAATCGCAGCCATTCAACATCGGACTACCCAAATCATCAACAAATTAGACCCACTATATGAGCAGATGACAATAAGCAACAAAGCTTTGGACAAACTCAATGACACTTTAAGCAGCATTCGGGAAATAATGCAGGCTTTCTTTGACTACACTGTGAAGAGAGATTCTGCAGAACCTTCTACATCACCCATGAGCCCGGATGTAACTGCAGCACCAGTAAGACCATCCAAACGATCTTCAGCCATGAGTAACAACCCAGAAATAGTATATTCGGCACCAAAAACAAGATAAAAAACGGCTCCATCACCAGCACCTGCTCCATCACCAGCACCCGCTCCATAACCAGCACCCGCTCCATCACCAGCACCCGCTCCATCAGCACCACCAAAAGAAAAGAAAGGTGGTAAAAGAACCTCCAAAAAAAGGATAGAAAATTTCCAGTAACACTGCCATTACCAGTAACAGACTATACCATTCTATCTGTAACATACACACAGGATAGAAAATGTCCAGTAACACTGCCATCACCAGTAACATACTATACCATTCTATCTGTAAAATAAATGAAATTAAATAAAATGAATATACCGACCTTATTGTTGTTGATAGTTAAAAGTTTGACGCTAACACTGACAATAACCCTAACCTCCCCCTAATAATAGTCTAACCTATCCTAATCTTAACCCTTACCCCTTAAACACTCACCCTTCCATATTTGAGAGTGCACGTTTCGAGCAGGGGTCAACATCCAGTGCAGATCATTGATCCGGTGTATCTGTAGATCTTCAATCCAGCAGTGTCAAGCTCTCCACCGTCAAGAAGATAAGTAAGTAGCAGCTAGCTGACCGTATCCTCTCTTCGAAGAGCTCCCTTAATAATTATAACTTGGATAACTGCCATGATCTGAGGTCAGGACATAGGAAATTCCATGGATCTTTATATGGGTATGTACTTTACTTACCAAAATGTCACCTTCACTAATATTTTGTTTATTATATTAAAGGAAGAAAGTTGTAGACATACACAATAACAGGCGTCGCTGCCAAATTTCCTAAATATTTTGTAGAGAGGATAACAAAAGATTATGTAAAATAATACTGCAAGACAGATAAGAATCCTGATTTAATTTTGGCTCAAAGAAGAGACTTTACTTTAAGATATCATTTAAAGCAGTAATCTGCATAACTCAAAGTAATAACGAGTGGTTCAAAAATGTTAAAATTAAGTGGCATTAAAAATATTTATAAGAACTTTATGTAACTCTGTTTTGGCTGAGATTGTAATAGAAAATAGATAAGGTTAAAAAATTAATAGAAAATGTCTTGTGATAAATAATTAAAGACAAGAGGTAAAAAAAAAAAAAATAGAAAATACAATACATGACAGTGCTCAATAATAGAACAGCTAAAAAATGTCAAGTTGTTGCCAGACTAGTGAAGACGGAAGATTAGTGGGGATTAGTCAACAGAGTAAAATGTTACAAAGGCTGAATACAAATATTGTCCAAGTCTAGAAAAGAGAGCAGCTAAGACCCTTCTCACAGGGAAGTAGAAAGAAAGTGACTCTTTCCTAAGTTTTACTAATACAAATGGAACTTGGTTGCCTTCTATTGTTCAGAAGTTAATAGGGAATAATCACATATATAAAATAAAACCTTTTTTTTGCAGGTGCGCCTCCTACTCCTTGGGTGTGGCTTGCCGGGTCCATGGTCTGTATTCTATTAAACCATCGTACGGCAGATGAATGGTGACTGTCATTTACGGAGCGTTTTAAAAAGTGAGGGGCCATTGTGCGGGATTTGTACATTGGCCCCCCTAACCCTGAGACAGAACTGTCCTGATTTGCGGACCTCAAAAGGGATGGAGCCTAACAGCGCTTTAAGACCCACCCATTTTTTGGACCGCAAATCGGGACAGTTCCACCGCAGGGGAACGGGGGGCTCATTCGGCATCTATTTCTTACCTCCAGAAGATCTTACAGGGTCTGAATGGCCCCCCTTCCCCTGCCAACCCTGGGTGAAGGATAAATACTACAAAGCCCCCTGTTCTGAGGGGCCAGTGTGCACTGCACACCCTGCACCCAAAATAGATATGCCTATGGTCATTTTATAAAGCTGCGGTGCTGAGATTTACTAAGATGCGGAATAGGAAAAGTGAACATGGCAACCAATCAGATTCTAGCTGACATTTTCTAGCATGTAATAGGAAAGTGAGAGCTAGAATCTGATTGGTTGCTGTGGTCAACATCTCCACTTTTCCTTTCCTGCTTAGTAATTCAGGCCCCTGAAGTTGCCAAGATTTGTCCGACAGAATGAAAGCTTTTTATACTAACCCTAATCTTAACCCTCCCCTAACCCTCTGTTTCCCGCAGCCTAGTCCTAACCTTCGTCTTCTATTTCGAAAAAGCAACCATTTTCAATTTTTTTTTGGAATGGGTAAGTATGCCTCCCATCTGAGGTGATAGAGGGTAACACAGTAGAACAGTGTAAACATGCTTGGGATAAATATAAGGATATCCTAAATCTCAAATTAAATTTAGGGTAAATAGGGACTAGGGTCAGTATAGTTTTAAATAAACAACTGGGTAGACTGGATGGGCCATGTGGCTCTTATCTGCCGTCACTTTCTATGCTTCTATGCCGATCGGCATACTATGTATGTTAATAATTAATGCACCAATCAACAAAGAAGTAATAGAACTTATGGCGTCCATCTTATGAATGCCTGAGAGTGGTCTGTAACTGCTGGCTGGTATATTTTGGGAGATTGCTCTTTCCCAGGGCCAGAGCCTGAAGTTTCTGCAGAGTTTAGGATTGTCGTACAAGTTGCACTTAGTAAAATACATTTTCTGACAGAAGGACATAAATTGTATACTTTGCTTTCTGGAAAGTATAGGCTATTAAACAGTAATAAAAGTTGATTTAAAATAAATGTGGCAATACGTACGAGTAAACAGAGGTTTTTTTCATTGCATCGCAAAATATATTAAAAAGCAGTCATATTAGATGAGACTGTTGCATCCATCAGTGGCTGCATTTTAACGGCTTCCTTTGTCATTGGTTTTCTCTAGAAATATTTTGTTCACTTAAATTGTAATAAAGTTTGTGCACTTTCAGCAGATGCCATAATCTGTATTCTACTGTTATTATTGTTCTGTTCAGCAAATGAACCTAAGAAAAACACATAAAAATTCTCCTTATTCTTCAGACAATTTGTGGTGAGGAAGGAAACGGGAATGTCTATTGTGTGTTACTAAAGCAATAAGCCTCAATCAATAACCTCTCTAATTCTACCTGACCAAACACTTAATATGTAATTAGCATACAGTTACCACATTGAATTTGTAACCACACAAGATATGCCATTAGTTACTACTGAACTCCACTCTCACACTACTTACTGAACTAAGTAAGTTTTTTTTATTCTTAAAAGAACAATATTACAAGTGTGAATACATGTGAATCTAATAGTGGTTTTGTACTGAATTCTAATCATGGACCAGATTTACTAAGCTAGGGTTTTGGAAATATGTAAATGTTGCCTATAGCAACCAATCAGATTCTAGCTCTCACTTTCCAATTACATACTAGAGAATGTCAGCTAGAATCTGATTGGTTGCTATGTGCATCATCTCTTCCTTTTCCAAACCCGCGGCTTAGTAAATCCGGCCCAATGTTTTCAAATGTCTCTATCGTGTAAGGATTTTTAGTGAGACCTAATTATATTTTATGTTTCTTAACAATACAGACATACTGCAGTAAACTATTACCACAGTTAAAACGTGGATATATAGGATTTCCTGCTGTATTTTGCCTCAGGAGCATTCCCTTTAAGGGTCCAACAGTAGTCAGTCAGCATACTTAGACTCCACCTGCCTTGATAATGCTTTTCCTTTTACTGAAAAATGCTAGTGCATTCACCCATCATGCTTATTGCTGATTGCTCCAGGACTGGCCGAGAAGAAATCCAGGTGGAAATTCAAGAAATGGACTTTAAAGACATGTTGCACCCCTTAGTCTTGTATGATTTTAAAATATTATCCACTATTTCTTTGTAGTTGTCTGTCTTATTGTCTTTGAAGTTCTGACAAATGCTTGTGGATGACCTCCATGTAGCTATTTCAGCCTGATTCAGCGGACTATTAAAATTCCCCATCGAATATGGCCTCTTTGATCTTTGCATCAATGATCATTGAGAATTTTTTTATTATGTGTGCAAATCCAAGACCCCTTTAATCCATTGCTATAATAAATTTCTTAATAAGACCAAGCCTTATATGGAGTGCAGGCAGATATAATTTTTCAGGTCAACAAGTGTTGTACTGACAACATTTTTCTTTCCTGGGGTTAGTGATTTTCACTTTGGCGACTGCTGCTGAACGTAATGATATCTGCTGTCCCACTCAAAGAGACCAGGGGCCTGATTCAGATTTACGAACGAAAGGGGAATTACGCAAGGATTTCCATATGGAATACTCTGCGGCAGGGGCTATCATATGGAATATATGGGTAAATATGAGTCCGGTTCACTATGTCTATGTCTAAAAACACATACTTTTGCTTCATTGTGGAGGTGATTCTATCCTTTCAATCTGGAGCCAAAAAGTTCTGCTTGCCATTTAGATAGGTTTAAATCTCGGGCAAGGCCATTTGACCTATTCTGGAGGCTTTGACACAATTTTTCACTAGAAGACACATCTTTGCAAAGTAAAGCTCATAACACTTGTACCTGAGTGGAGTAAAACTGTCACAAACCTTGCCACTTATCGCATCAGGGGGCATTTCTCAGCTGCTGTTGCCGGTCCTGCCTATACTTCCCCTCCACAGAGGTGCCACTATGGCCTTCTGTCCTGTTATGCCATGCTCTCAGGGTTTGGATTCTGGTGCATGGGTGCCGCCATCTTGGAAATCTCCACATAATTGGAGTTAGCCAACCGGACTCTGCTACTTGCAGTCACATGATCTGAACATCCAATCCATGCTGGGAGGTGGCTATTTAAACCCCTGTACAAACAGTGCCAGAGCAACCTGGGACCTTTACATGTATCCTGGCTCTAGCGGTTTGCTATTGGATTCCTCCAGTGTGCTATAATTCTTCATCTTAAGCTGGGTACAAACTTGTTTCACCCAAAAATTGCTCTAAGAGGCATAGCAATCGATCCCTGGAGTCCCCAACACAGTGCTCCGAAAGGTAAGTAACTATTCTAAGTAAATTTTGGCTGTCTCTACTTCGCAATGACACCCATCAGTGCGAGGACACCCACCGATTTGTTGCAAACCTACCCTGCTGAAGCTTCCCCTCTCTTCCACGGCATGCTCTCTGCTCACTGAATGATGCTGACGTGACCTTGGGGTCTCATCACCGTCACTCAGATGTGAGGGAGCTGCAGAGGAGGAGAGGAGATGCTGACATAGGATTGTACAGACAGTGTTACTGTCTCTGTGTAATTCTCTGCTAGTACTCACCCCAGCACCACCCGCTATGGCGTACCCTTCATATTTTGGGGGGGATGGGTGAGATGTCCCCTCACCTTCCCCTTTCTGACACCTACTGTATGAACCGCGCAGAGTCTGAAACACATGATACAACAACAGGAATGGACCAAAAACAGCAAATCTGCACCTACAGATCACACACTTAAGTGTGATTCCAGTCCATTATAACCACACAGTTTAGTAGTCATTCCCTCCCCCTCAAACTCCATTTACTATTCTAAAATCATTATAACTGCTCTTTTCTTCTTTTCATTTTTTCCTTTCTCAGGATAGTTGTATATAATATAGTTCATCTCCATAAATTCATTTAGCCCCAAGAGTAGAATACATATATCCAATTTATATCGATTGAAATAAAAACAAGAAAAAGTCCAGGACACTTGTACACAATCATAGTTATCTCCTAAATAATATTCGAAAGGAATTACTCTTTTATCGTTGCCTTGTTTACTATGACTTAATTCATCGCTCTGCCAATATCACAGCTAATAATAAAATAAAACCCACTAAACAGAAATTGGTATTTATTCGCTAAGCCTGAATCCCAAGCTAGAAATGATTGTCTTGTATTACCAAACAATGTTCAGGCTCTGTCTGCGATATGCTGGTAAATGTATTTCCAGTTAAACATATTAATGGAACATGGCTGAAGTTAAATAGCCAGAAGTATTTCATTGGTTTTGCCGAATAAAGAGTAAGGACCATATTATAGCACGTTTGGCGCAAGGAGCTTGAAAAATGAGTTGGCAGTTTTGCATCCATAGAACATTCCGCAGGCACGGTTTCAGCAGAGTGAAAAATAAGTTCTGTCAAATCAGGCTGGCAAAAAAAGGGGACTGATTCATCAGCCAATAAAAAGTGGAGGCTGGAGTGAAGGTACAATGTTTAATGCGGCCATCTGGGAGAGTAAGTCAAGCTGGTTTCATTGCATACATAACGTATTGTGGATGTTTATTACCTACAGTACAGCTTAAATATTCCTGCCTCGAGCACAGGGAGCTTGGCGAATGTAAACCAGTGTCGTTACCGGCCTATTTTACTCTGCCTACCGCACAGGGAAGGAGGCTTAGGCAGGGGAGTTGTGGTCATACACATGGGGTAAGAAAGGATTGGATGGAGAGCATTTTAAAGCTAGTTTTGTGAAGGACACAGAGATTTGGCACTTTGGCTGAGGATAACACATAGGGGCCTATTTACATATATAATATTTTATGCGATAGTGTCAGTTTTAAAGCATAAAAATGAACTTTTTGATGTTTACAATACGCCGGAGCAGAGTTTTTCACTGGCGTAAAAATAACACGTGGGGCCAGATTCAATTAGCCGCGATGACGGGAAAAAGTATTTTTCCTGTCATTTCCGATATGAAAAATAGGCAAATTTTTGTGCGCACCTCTATGGGGTGCGCATAAAAGTCACCCAAAAAAATTTAGCGGAATTAGCTTTGCACCGCTAAATACGCTGCTGCGAAGCTAATTGAATCTGGCCCTTGGAGTCTGTGAGGAAACCGGAGCCCCTTTAGAAAACCCAGATAGACATGGGGAGAACATACAAACTCCACACAGATAATTCCTAGTCTGGGAATTGAACTCACTGTGAGATATAAGTAAGTGCTACTCACTGAGCCACCGTTCCGGTAAATATATGTTTTGTTAATAGGCTTCTGGGGCTGGACAGTTGTGTATCATGCACTTACCTGTCCGAATGGAGTTAGGGTTAGGGTTAGGCTGCAGTTACAGGTAAGGTTAGGCTGCGATTAGAGTTAGGGTTAGGCTGCAGTTAGGGTGTTAGTGTATGATTTATAAGGTGGGTGCAGAGCCTCTTCTAGGAGTGATTTGAACCAGGGCACCCCGTCAGCTTAACTTTCCGAGCAGTACTAAGGGATAGTGGCTCCAGGTAATCCCCGCTGCTACTACTCCCTGGCAGCACGCTACTAATATAGTGTAGCAGGTGGCCGCAGCTCTGAAAGGAGTGTGGGTCCCCGTGGCGAACGGCCCTATTTCGATAGGGCCATTCGCTCCCAGCCAGTTCCCAGCCAGCAATTGATCCCTGGAGCCTTACCCTAAGTCACCCCCGTGTGAAGTATCATTGCGGGGACTCGCAACGCTCTGAAAGTTACCTGGACGTCAGCTAAAAGGTTCATAAACAGCCTTAGTCCAATTGCTGGATTGGGGGGGCCTCCGAGGAAGCTTTGCCCCGAACCCCTCACTTGTAGAGGCAGCCCTGGGTGGATATAATAATACCAACCCTGTCGAGTTTATTTGTAATGTCAGACAAATGTCCTGCAGTGTATTAATATTACGAAAAAGACACTGTAACTCACATACCACACCCATCCAGAACACCCCCAGGGGCTAGATTTACTAAGGTGCATGAAAGGAAAAGTGGAGATGTTGCCCATAGCAACCAATCAGATTCTAGCTCTCACTTTCCTATTACATACTAGAAAATGTCATCTAGAATATGATTGGTTGCTATGGGCAACATCTCCACTTTTCCCTTCCTGCAGCTAAGTAAATCTGGCCCCAAGAGTGTGACATGTGAGCTCTTGGATAATGATGGGTATCCTGTCCGGGGATTTTACTTAATGCTCTTTTTTTGCCTCTTCCTTTAACCAGTTCTGGCCGTCACAAAATAAACATATTCAGCTAAAAAACAATAATAGTCATCATGTCACAATATATGCATGAATTCTCCGTCTGCATGGGAGATATTGCTGAGCTCTTTCGCATCAACAGGGTAATTGAAAAAGTAAATGGGTTGAGCAAGACGGAAAGTTGTAGCAGTTGTTTATGACAGCTATCAATCATTCCTGAAAAATGGCTTTCTGTAATCAGAGGGACGACGGCCTAGGAATAACAAGATCTTGCTCATCAGCCCCTGGAAAAAAAGGAGAATCAGTCCTGAATGTATGTAATACAGAACTCGCTGATATGACACAAGAGAACGGGGGGAAGTTACATTATATGAGGCTCTTCTCTTTTATATGCAAGGCTCCAGTTGTTTAGAATGATGACCTTATTAAACCCCGCCCTGGTTCCACCCACACTCCGTCCACTTCCTTTGAATTTGCTCAAAACTCCACCCATGTTCTCATAGCCCCGCCCTTTTTGTGGGTCCTGAATCAGAGACTGTTGGGAGCAATGGTGCATTGGTTATGAAAATCTAAATCTCAGGATGACAAAATGGCACCATATATGAAAAGCCGTGTTATGGCACCGGATCCAGACTTACAATCACATTGAATTCGGAGCTATGAACTGTATCCACGCATCCGTGTGAGTGCATGGAAGACCATTCCAAGTTCCGACCTTAAAATGCCTGATCAGTCGCCATTTTAAGCGGAGTAAAGTCTGGAAATTGCATCCGCCAGTTAGCACCCCTTCACTATAAATTTAAATGCTAAACTCCTCATAATTGTGTTTGAAACCCACCTGCTTTGGGAACCTATCGGAAGAAAAATAAAACGTAACGCCGGATTGCACGGATTGTGTACCAATCACTGCGCACAGTGCAGCTTGCAAGAGATGGTCACTAGGATGCTCTCTGCATTGATGAGTGGTCACTAAGATGCTCTCTGTATGGGGAGGTGGTCACTATGACTGGTCACTAGGATGTGCTCTGTATTGGTGAGTGGTCACTAGGATGCTCTCTGTATTGGTGAGTGGTCACTAGGATGCTCTCTGTATTGGTGAGTGGTCACTGGGATGCTCTCTGTATTGGTGAGTGGTCACTAGGATGCCCTCTGTATTGGTTAGTAGTCACTAGGATACTCTCTGTATTGGTGAGTGGTCACTAGGATGCTCTCTGTATTGGTTAGTAGTAACTAGGATGCTCTCTGTATTGTGAGTGATAACTAGAATGCTCACTGTATGGTGAGGTGGACACTAAGATGTGCTGTGTAGGGGTAGATGCTTACTAGGATACTCTCTGTATGGTGAGGTGGTCACTAGGATGTGCTGTGTATGGGGAGATGGTCAATAGAATGCTGTCTGTATGGTATATCTGCATTGTAAACAGGCCATTTGTTAAATTTTATTCTCTGAGGCCACTTTAAGTCCCCAGTCTGCTTATTAACCCTAAAATAACTCTATCACGCTCAGCAATGCAGCAACTGCAATGAAGTCTATTCTATATCCATAGCAAATTCTGACACTCTCAGACTCCTCTGCCGAATGCCCTAAAAAAATGGACAGATAACTCAGCGATAATAATATTCCAGACACATCATTTATTGGGTAACAATTATCTTTGGATCTTTCAGATATTATCATGTATAGGATTGTGCCAAGGACATGAACACAAGGTGGCATATAGGGCACCCTAGGAAAAAGTATCTATGGTTTTCGACTAGATGCACATCTAGTACACAAAGGGTTACAGCACCACTGAGAGATCTATTCATAGAGTGGCATCTTGCTGGAGGCAATGTCACTGTAGCAATATGGCATTGTGCACCCGCAGGGCTTTCCCTCTCCAGCCAGAGCCACTGTGCTCAGAGGATTCTGGGATTGCGGACAGAAAGCAGCCAACGCTCTTGCTGCAGCTCACATCGAACATTAACCAGAATTTAGTAATTCAGTCATTGTGCAAAGTGATAAAATAAAACACATTAGGATGAATGCAATGTTACAGATCGGCAATGCAGATGTCCACCCGGTATTTTCATTCATTTCATGATTTCCAGAGCTGTACTTACATCCTGAGCGACACCATGTTCAACTGCAAGGGGAGGAAAATCTAAATTGTGAAAGCAGAATTAGAGTTGAGAGGTGAAGTTTCTTAGCTCAACTCTAATTTCTAGATTGAACATAAAGCTGTGCTGTATATGAGTTCTATGTGACGTATTTTCCTGTATGCAAAAGAATTCAATTAATTAGCTCCCCCCTTACTTGCAACATGGTTTAGCCGAGCTGTACACTTGCACCTGTTTTGCCCTTAAGCTGGTCATACACTAGAGCGAGTTCTAACAGAGGGGCGGAGCTGAGTTCACAGGTGGCGTTCCTCTCTCCGTGGACATCCACACTTCTGTACTTCCAGGAACGTCCCTGCACTGAATGTTAACCAAGGCTGCCGGTCAGGGGTGTATCTATGGGACCAGCGCCCCTGGCAAAGTAAGGGACTGGTACTGAAATCAGCTCCTCTATGTAACTTCCGTGGCAGCTCATAGAGGAATCTCCTGTATGAGCTGCCTGCCTGCCGGTCTATGCCGCATCCCCCCGTTCCGATGCCTATGTCCCTTAGCCACAGGTGGCATCGCCAGGTCAGCGCCCCCTGGCCACAGGGTAGATACGCCTCTGCTGCCGGTGTCTGTCTGTGTGTGATATTTTGTGTTTTTGAGGTTGAAAACTTACGAGTAGCCCATGGCAATGGAGACCAAAAAACATGCTTGGAATTAGTTCCTCCTGGGCTAAACCATGCTGATTGCAGGGGGAGTCAGGTTAATTGTATTCTATGCATGCAGGGATATAGCTTTGAATTGCTTACTGCACACAGCTACTGACCAGCTTTACTATCACACTGTTATTTAGACTTGGGATAGGAAACATCACCTCTCAACTCTAATGCTGTTTGCAACAGATGAAATATGACTCCCCTGCAATCACCATGGTTTAGCCCAGGAGTAACTCATTTCAAGCACTTACTTGAGTCTCGATCCAACCCTTATAACTCTATTGAGAAAAGGCATAGGTTGCCCCCCTCCCATAATTAATGACCTTGCTCCTCTTATTGGACCTGATTCAGAGACTGAAAATAGGACGTAACTCCTGGGCAAAACCATGTTTATTTCAGGGGGGAGTCAAGTTCATTGTATATTTTGCATGCAGGGATATTTCTTTGTTTTTGCTTACTGCACTCAGATACAGACCAGCTTTACTATCACACTGTGATTTAGACTTGGGATAGGAAACATCACCTCTCAACTCTAATACTGTTTGCAATGGATGAAATTTGACTCCCCTGCAATCACCATGGTTTAGCCCAGGAGTGACTTCCTCTCTTATTTTAAGTCTCTGAATCAGGTCCATTGAGCTGACCTATGGAATCTACACAAAGACCTTACCATGATCCAAACTGACTGATTCCTGCCACATTTCAGAAACTACCTTTGAGCAGATTTGAGAAGAAGCTGCAGTGTCACGAAGCCAAGATGTAGAAGCCATTAGTCTTTATAAATAATGCAATGAATAACGGAATACTGAGCATGTCCGGGCTGACAGTGGACGTCCTGTGATTGACACTCAGCTCATAACTCATATTTGCTGCATAATGATGGATAGGACAGTGCCGAGTCTTGGATTACCAGACAAATGTATGCATGACACATTGTGCAAAGGTTCTGCTCTGACCTAAATTTTAATCTCATCCTGGGGAAATAGGGATTTTTTTTTTGGCAGTATAGACATCCTGTCATCTGTACAAGGCAAGATATATGCCGCACTGACACCTGGAACATAGCGAATCAATAGGAAATTTCAGGCGGGAAGGAGGGCTTGTAAAACGGCAGAAGAATATTATCTTATAAAATGTTATTAAAAAACAAACATAAAACTCAGGGGACAACTGAAAAAAATGACGAGTTCACAAACTGGATTCACAACAAATATGACTCACAAAAGTTACAAAATTATTATTCTGGACAAAAAAGATCACATGGAAGATATTGTTATGTGTGTCAGGTCCTACTGAACCAATGAGTTTTACTTTAACGTTAGATTATTAAGACCATTAGGGTAAAATCAAGAGGACTTTTCCCTGTTCCGTAACACTGAACAATTGGTGGTGGTGGCGGTCACATGAAATAGGACATATGCCTCACTGCTGGCCACCAGCACAGGATCCCGACTCTTGTCCTGTTAGGTTGCCCTAGTGGCCACGAGATTATCTTGCTATAGCAACTACACTGTGGGTATAGGGGTTCCTTCATACAGCTGTTACTGGCTCCTCCCACTGCGCTGTAGAAGGGGTCTCACTGCCACTACTAGACTGCAACAATAGGTACTAAGGGCCTGATCCAGACCTATGCTTGTGTACGTTTTTACGATGTTTGTAAGCGTAAGTTTGGCTGTAAATACGATCTACGCATGCGCCCAGTGACTATTTCCTGTCGTAACTCGGTCTTGGCTGTAGGTGTAAATAGCTCGTCCGTATCTTTTGCGTAAGTACGGACAAAAGGGCGTGCCTATATTACGAAAGACGTAAGTACGATGCAGTTACGAAATGTAGGCGGAGGGATGCATTTAAATCGTACAGTATGGGCGTGCTTAGGCAGTTACGATCATCGTGTAATTACGACGGGACGTACTTACGAAGGGAAAAGTTAGGAAAGGGTTCTGTGAGCGTAAGGCAGTGTATTTACAACCGACCGAGAGGAATGCATTGTTTTTACGGTGAGCAAAAATACGATCGGTGCTAGTGCGTAGGTCTGGATCAGGCCCTAAGAACCGCTTCCTTTTGGGTATCCACAGATATGGCTGCTACACACTCCTTGTGTGGGTAATAATCCCCTTAATACCGCCTTCTAGTGGTAATATTCCCGTAATACCGCCTTCTAGTGGTAATATTCCCGTAATACCGCCTTCTCGTGGTAACTTTCCAGTAATACCACCTTCTATATTTCAGTAGAGTAATATTCCAGAAGAGCATGTGGAGGGAGAGAGATAGTGCTTTAAGATCACCAGCACGGCAATAACTTTGGTTTTTCCAGCAAAAAAATAAAAAGAAAAGGCTGTGTGGGACTCTTAAAACACTGCAGGGTAGACGCGGTAACCTCTGTCACGGTGTGAAGGGCTGCTCGCAGCTGTGGAAGAGAGATTTGTGTGTTATTACTATAGCAATACTATACTATATATTATACTATATTATACTATATTATACGTACACTACATATTATACTATATTATATTATATTATCATATTATACGTACACTACATATTATATTATATTATCATATTATACTTACACTACATATTATATTATCATATTATACGTACACTACATATTATATCATCATATTATACGTACACTACATATTATATTATATTATCTTATATACGTACACTCCGGGGTAGATCCAAAACTAAGTACATTGGTATATTTACGATAGCCGGAGACGTAAAAAAGCTATTTTATATGTACTGCATATGCCCGCGGCAGATGTTACGCCACGTAACACGAAGGGGCGTGCCAGGCATATGACACCCGTAATCAGTAGTTACGCTGTGAAAGGTTAAGGTAGAATTTGGGAAGCGTAAAACGGCCAAAGTGCGAGCGAGGGGAGTGCCTAGTAAACATACCTGCATAAATACTCTACGTGATGAAACGTAATGGAAACGTCTGGATCTGGGCCAATGTGTATAAGTCGCCATCAGGTTGCACAGCGCAGTACTGTGAATCCTGCATTCTGTGCACCCAGGTCGGGCTCACTCATCATACATATACAATATACATGGTGGGTGGGATCCGGCATAGTAATCGTCCAATAAGAGCGTTGCAAAGCTCTTACATATGATCTACCATTCTGTACGTGGACTTCCACAGGGCCTGCAAATTCCAAGTCACTTACATAAGTCCCCTGTCTCGGAACATCTGCGTATGCGTGCTTACTGACGTATGTAACTTTGCAGCATTTACGATGGGCTCCTCTTCGCCATATAGGTGGGTAGAGCCATGTAAATAAGGGTTGTAGCGGGGAAGCTAAGTCATAAAACTACCGTCAGCAGGGAGAGCAGGGGGCATAAAGTGTCCTGGGTCTGGATTTAGTCCTTAGGGCCAGATTTACTAAGTTGCGGGTTCGGAAAAGTGGAGATGTTGCCCATAGCAACCAATCAGATTCTAGCTCTCACTTTCCTATTACATATTAGAGAAGGTCAGCTAGAATCTGATTGGTTGCTATGGGAAACAACTCCACTTTTCCAAACCCGCAGCTTAGTAAATTCTTGCCCTTAGCCTGGATCTGGCACCAGATAGTAAACCAATTCTGCCCCTGTGCTTTACCTGAATCTCCATCCATGTATTTATTATTATACCCTGTTTATTAGGAGCCACAAAGGTTTTTAGCATCACATATTCAGCACACGGCACCATGCAGAGAGAAGCCAGTAGGAAGCAGCAGATTTATGGCTCCCTTGTTGTGACAGATCTACAATAATGTAAGATTTGAGGCTGTAATGAGACATTCAGCAGGTCCTCGGAATCAGGTGCCCATGTGTCTAGGCAGGTAGTCGCCACCCCTGATAGTCCATATAAAGCAAAGCTGCATAAATAAACAAAAATACAAATCATTGGATGAACATGTCTGAAACGAGTGCAGAGGTCAATGTTTCTGCTTGCAGCCATAACCTATAATAGGAACCTGTGTTTGCATTGAAATACATTGTGTCTGGCAAGGGTGTGGGGCTCCAGTACGAACGATTTTCGAATCGGCCGTTTCCTCCCCTGCCAGTTGCGAATTGGCTGGGATTTCGATTGCTATGACTCGATGGAGGCTCAGCAATCGATCCACGGAGCACCGAAAGCTCCGTCGTCCGAAAAGTTAAAACCCTCCCCTCTCACTACCCTAACCCCCCCTTCCTGGCAGCCTG
Organism: Limnodynastes dumerilii; assembly: GCA_011038615.1. Classification (NCBI taxonomy): domain Eukaryota; kingdom Metazoa; phylum Chordata; class Amphibia; order Anura; family Limnodynastidae; genus Limnodynastes; species Limnodynastes dumerilii. The sequence continues at coordinate 75,715 of WWET01006071.1, forward strand.
ATCCTAACCCTCTATCTCTCGCTGCCTGACCCTAACCCTCCCTTCCCTACAGCCTGACCATAACCCTCTCTCCCCCGCACAGATAGGTTACTCACCTGTCCCTGGTCCGGCGATAGCAGCGGCGGAGGGATATCGTCAATTGAGAAGGTGAATGGGTGAAGTATGCTGAATGGCATACTCACCCATTCATAAAAAAAAGTCTGAAGTCTGGTAAGTATTCGAAAAAGGGACATCCGAAAAGAGAAATGACCCTAGTGACCTGCATTAGCGGTGGGCGTCCCCTGCTATGATTGCCGTCTCTGTGAAGTAGAGACAACTGAGAGTTCTTTTTCGTCTCTATTTCAAATAGCCGGCATTTTACATTTTTATTTCTGAATAGATGATTGTACCGATCGACATACTTACCTATTCATTTCTGGAAAGCATCGCTGGACCTGCCGCAGGAGAGGTGAGTAACCTCATCGGGGACTTTTATTGTTAAGAAGAGGGTTAGGCTCAGGGGAAGGGAGGGTTAAGGCCTTGGAAGGGAGGGTTAGGGTCAGGCTGCAGGGAAGGGAGGGTTGGGGTCAGGATGTAGGAAAGGGAGGTTTGGGGTCAGGCTGCGGGGAAGGGAGGGTTAGGGCCATGGAAGGGAGGGTTAGGGTCAGTATGTGGGAAAGGGAAGGTTAGGGTCAGGCTGCGGGGAAGGGAGGATTAGGGTCAGGCTGCAGGGAAGGGAGGATTAGGGGCAGGCTGCGGGGAAGGGAGGATTAGGGTCAGGCTGCGGGGAAGGGAGGGTTAGGGTCAGGCTGTGGGGAAGGGAAGGTTAGGGTCAGGCTGCAGGGAAGGGAGACTTAGGGTCAGGCTGCGGGGAATTGAGGGTTAGGGCCATGGAAGGGAGGGTTAGGGTCAGTATGTGGGGAAGGGAAGGTTAGGGTCAGGCTGCGGGTAAGGCAGGGTTAGGGTCAGGCTGTGTGGAAGGGAGGGTTAGGGTCAGGCTGCAGGGAGGGGAGGGTTAGGGTAAGGATTAGTGAAATGGTTGAGGATACTTACCATTCCTATCACTGTGTTCAGTGCTCCAGGGATCGATTGCTTTAACTCTTCAAGGCAGAAGCAATCAGAGAGAATGTCCCTATCGAAATAAGGCCGTTCGAGACACGGACCTGTTGGGGTTATCCCGCCCTTGATCCTTCAGTCTGATTGGGATCTCACAAACAATCTTTGTTTAAGTAGTCATATCAATATCTGAAAAAAAAAGAAGTTGTTAAGATAGCCGGCGAGAGAAAGGACACAAACTCATTGGTTGTATCAATGAAGCATTCTCCGATTTTATTGGGTACACAAGCGGTGTTATATAGAAAAGTAAAAGCGTAGGTAGCGTAACTCTAACCAATCATAGCAATAGTATAATGAGTAGGTAGCGTAACTTGGACCAATCATAGTAATAGTCCATTTATGAGGAACTAGGTACTTTTTACTGGCAACAAAAACATGTTTACAATAGCACTTTCCACCCACGACATTATATGAACTTTAATACCGAGAAATGGCTTAACCGCACTTGCGCCATTTAGCACTTTTTCTTGCAAATACAACCTACTTTTATAATTATAGAACCATAGCCTTCCTGTTGCCTGCCACTTCCCTATAGCCTTCACCCTAGATATGATATTTAGCAAAAGCTATATCAAAGCAGTACTTCAGCTATAAAAAAGCTATAGCAGTACTTCAGCTATAAAGAAAATGAATAAAAGTTTGACATTAGTTTTATCTTAAAGGAACACGCGCCTCTTTCAGACCCACACCCTACATTAGTATCATCTATAAACTATGTGGCCTGTATTACCTCTCCGCTGTCCATGGTACTGAAACAGATCTAGAACTCCTTTCTCCCTGTCCTCCGAAGTGATGGCTTCCTTATATACTTTCCATCGCTGTCCACGTGTGCAGAGGTTTTGCACATGTATGATATATAGATATAGATGTAATTACATGAATGGCACTTAAAGTATGAATAATAAGGAACTCTGCAGCCAATGGAATAGGGTCCCTAATAAACTAAAACAATGGAATTTAACTTTAACGAAATGACAATCTCACACGACATATTTATTTATATTACATATGTGGCACTCTGAGATATTTTTGAAAGCAAATATTTATTATTATTTATTTATTTTTAAAGAGGTAGATCAGTCTATCAGGGATCAGATTTTAAATAAAATTAAATGTCAGATTTACCCCTTTGTC
>WWET01006072.1:8547-23637 GCA_011038615.1 Limnodynastes dumerilii
GGACAAGGGGCCTTATTCAGACTTAAGAAGGAAAGCTACCACTGATGACATACCATTTTTTTTTACATTAAACTACTATCATAATGTAGGTTATGTCAGTGGATTTTCAAATTTTTGCCATTGTGACTGTAACTGCACAAATAATCACCCAGCAACAGCATTGCACTACATTAACTATAATGGTAAAACAACGTTAAATGGTTACATATTGAAAATTACAATAAAGGGGTGAAGTTTAAAAAAAAAAAAACATAGATAAACAAAAACACTTGACAATTATTGTGGTGGCCATATTAATTTGTGGATTCTTCCTATGAGAGCCCACCCATACTTTAAAACCAACAGTAGTAAACCACGTTAAAGACTAAAGACAGATAAGACTGCTGCAACCATAGAGTTATCTGCATTGTACATGAATTACCTATACTATGCATTAATGCAACCACAGGCCATTTGCTAACATGCTCACATAACCCATTGTAGGCTGGATAAGTTAAAAAAAAAAGTGTGGTTGTATTGCTGCCACAACCAGCTATAGTGCCAGTAACACTTGGGCTGTTCATGCTACCAGTGGGCTGTATTGATGGGAATTTGTAGTGTGGTAATTGTTAACAAAACATGGGTCAATAATATTTTACACAATCTATACATTTAGCATTGCACAGTGCTGCCAGAGCATGTTGGCATTTGTCACACCACAAGTGCTGTGAAACCACAAGTGCCACCATAGCCAGCGTCCATGTGCTGGGATGCCACCTGTATGCCGAACTGATAATATAAGTACAGACACACATAAAGTATTTTGTTTAAAATACAGATGATCTTGAAATTACAAATTTTGACACAACTCTTTTTTTCTTATTAGTTCTCCTAACAGGTAAAGTATTAGCACAACAATAAATAGTACATGCTGTCGCAAATATTTTAAGACATGGCACCAAATGTAAAGTACTCATGCAGTCACCCTGCATTTGCATTCGTTAAGCAGTGTAAAGTGTAATTCCTACCAGCAACAGTTGACTCATGTCCATATACAAAGTGAGTGTATATACAGAATAAAAGATGGTGATGAACATAGCTTACAAGCGGTTATAGATCACAAATCCATATTGGTTTTCTTTTGAGAGTTGGTGGTGATAATCATTAAGAGCAAAGTATTTGTTTCTTTGCTATTTATTATATATAACTAGTCTTAAACCTGTCATAAAGATGGGAAAAAATTGCCCATTCACTCCCCCTCCAATATCCCCATCATGTCTCCAGCCCCCCCCGCACCCCCACCCTGTCCAAGCACACCGCTATTAACCAGTATCTAACCCGCCAGCACACTGCTATTCACCAGTATCTAACCCGCCTGTCTATCAGTAACATAGAATGCAGAAATATTAGTCACTCACAATTACAAACATCTGATAAACCAACAGTCCCTTTCAAGGCATTTCTGCTATATGTGGTCCTCATTCTATCCAATCAGAATCACAAAATTGGTATTAAATTGAGAGCTTACTCACCCAGGAGGTCACCCCTATAAAGCCTCCAAAATAGCTTCGGCGGAACCAAACCCCCCTGTCAGCTGCTGATCCCAGTCATGCTTCAAAACAGTTACACACAATGGTGGCTGCTCAGATCAATTTATAGCTTACTATAAACAGGTGCATTAAAGGCAGGAGGGAAAATCTATACAGACACAAGAAAGAGACTGGTGGTTTATCATATATTTGCAAATGTGTAACGAATATTTCTGCAATTTATGTTACAGACTAGTCTAAAACCCGTCATAAAGATGGGAAATAATTGCCCATTCTTTTCTCTCCAGCTCCCCTCCCTCAGTATCCCCATCATGTCCCCAACCCTAACCTCACCCCTCCTCGGTTCCACCATCATGTGTTTCCAGCCTCCCCAGTGTCACCCATCATGTGACTCCAGCCTCTCCCCCACCAGTATTCCCCATCATGTCTCCAGCCCCCCTCGTATCCACATCATGTCTCCAGGCCCCCCAGTATCCCCCACCATGTGTTCCAGCCCCCCCGGTATTCTCAAGATGGCGTAAGTAAGTGCAGGAGTAAGTTGCAATATGTGGAGATGGCGGCAGCGGATATGGGACCCGCTGCCACGATCTCCTCATTCTGCACTTAGGAAGGACCCTGGCCACCATCTTGAATGTGGCAAGAACTTCAGCACAGGCAGGAGGTGAGGGTGGCAGCAGGCAGCAGGTCCCGATACTGGGATCTTCCTGCTGCTGCTAAAGGTAAGTAAAATGGGGAAGGGGGGAATGTGTGTGTGTGTGTGTGTGTTTTTTAAAGTTTTTTTCTGCCCCTCACCGTTGGGCATGCACAGTAGCATCCCAACGTGTGGACGCTACTGCACATGCGTATAACGGTGAGGAGCAGAATGGCTTTTATATAGATAGATTAGTCAATTTGAGAATGGACACAAATAAACACTTCCATTATATATTATATTACTAATTAACACATTTCAGAAAACATGATGAAACATTTTTTACATGGTACAAAAAGAAAATACAAACAAAATAATAATTTCCTAAAAACATATCTAATGTTTATGTAATGTTTTAACTGAAGAATACAAGCCCTCTGACTAATCTGTCCAAATCACATCAGGAAACATACCCTCTGTGAAGAGGAAAACATTATAAATTCTTATTTGCCTTACAAATACATGTTCCACAAATAACAATTACATAACAAAAAAGATTTAACTTTACAGTTTTTGTATCTGATTCACACTTTACATTGTACATGTATTAAGCCAACTTTATATACTCTTATGGATAATCTTTCCAATGAAGAGAAGGCACTCACGGAGTCTGTTTATGCATTTAAGGATGCTAGTTTATTAGCATAGGTTTCTACATATAGTTGTATAAAAATTATATAAAACAGAGGACACATAACATAAAGCACTTATGCTGACATGTACATCAAGGTAAGGATAGCTCCTTCTTTATGAATTCCGAAAGTTCCGTATGTTACAGTCACTTATTCTTATATTCTTCAGTAGATCATGTAAAAGAAGAAAGGAAAAAAGAGTGACAAAACCCTCATGCAGAACGTATGGTTATCTGGTATAATCACAAGCGCATCAAAGCAAAAGGCCAAGGAATTCCCTCCAAGGGATTTTATACCCGTCTCACAGAAACTCCTCAAATGTTGTCAAATGCGTCTGTCTGAATCCTCATGAAATAAATGATGTCCTCTCTTTAATTTGTTTTCCTTTCTCCAATATATTCACATAGGGGGTGGGAAGAAAGAAAAAACCACAATAGTGTAAAACCCCGCTACATAAACCTTTTCCTTAAACCGAATATTCTTACAGTAGTATGACTTGAGCTTTATGCATCCAAATCAGTATTTCAACAGCTATAAATCCTGATCCAAAATGTTCCTCTCTCCAGCGTTTTCATATAAGGAGTGGAATAGAAAAAAAGGAAAGAACCAACAATTGTGTGATACCTTATTAAATATCACCGGGCTAAGTGGTAAATATGCTTACATTGTTTCTTTGGCTTCATGCATCAAAAATAGGGTATCAACCAACCAACAGGAAAACATCCGTATCTGGCACTCCTCTCCACATAAAACAATGTTGTAAATAGTTAAAACAACATATTTATACAATTAAATATTCATACTTAGTTGCTGTTTCTGATAAATCTCCCTGACAGAGCAGGGCTCCATGTGGCTGCAGCTTCGAGCCGACACACTTATGATTATGCCAAAAAAGATATTGATACAACCGGCAGATAATAAAGGGGCCTGATAGCCTGGTCTGTTTAGGCAAGTAAGTCTGTAAGAGTACTGTACTGTAAGCCTTATGCCGCTAGAGTCCTCCCACCAATGCGCTTCAACTACCTCTGTAGCCTTTCTCAAGGTGAATGACAGGGGATGTTGCTTCAAGAATTCTCTTTGATGCCATTACTGATCGTTCTTGATTGGTCCATCAGATTAAACTTCACAACTAACTGATACTAAAAAATCCACAGACCCCAGCATTCTACACCCTGCCAAAAGTGCACAAAGATTCAAGAACCCCTCAAGGGAGGCCTATAGTGGCAGGGGTAGAATCACTAACATCCAAAATCTTTTCTGAAGGATACAGGAGACACACTAAGGAAAATTGAAAATATCAGATGGAATGAGGATTATAAACTCATTACTGCAGATGTACAATATCTCTATACAATAATTAGCCACACACTAGGATTGGAAGCTTTGAAATGGATCATGAGGGATACATAGATGGAAGAGGATAAGAAAGACTTCATTTTTGCAGGAATCGAGTTTATTTTGAAAAAAAAAAAATCTGGTTCTGCAATGATTTCTACATCCAAAAGGAAGGTAAAGCAATGGGCACAAAATTCGCCCCCTGCTATGCCAATATTTTTATGTTGTGGTGGGAGATGAAGTATGTCTATAGTCATCCCCTTACTGCAATCCATCTAAAGGCATATCACAGATATATCGATGACATTTTATTTTTGTGGGGAGGGGATGATGCATCCTTAGAAGTGTTTTGTAATTATTTGAATGAAAACAACATGAATGTCAAACTGACCTTTTGTACCAATAGAAAGGAAGTTGAGTTTTTGGACCTAAGAATTAAGGGAGAAAATAATATATCTACTAAGAAATATAAGAAGCCCACGGACACCAATTTTTTTATTCCGATGGGGAGTGAACATCACCCCAGGTGGCTTAAATTGGTACCATTGAGCCAATTTACTAGAATAAAAAGAAATTGTTCAGAAAAAGAGGTGTTTCTAGAACAGAGTGAAGAACTAAAGGAACAATTTATAAGGAAGAGCTATAAGTAGGAGGAAATCAACCTTGCCTTAGAAAAAGTTAATAGGAAAGATAGGAAAACACTCTTGAAAGAAAAGAAGAATAAGAAAAAGAAAGGTCATTGCAATAAAATTAGCTTTGTAACACAATTTAATCATAATTACAAGTCCATTGAGAAGTTACTAAAGAAGAATTGGAAATTATTGCTACAAGATCCAAACTTGAAAAACATTTTATCGGAACAGCTTACTTTTATCTATAGAAGAGCTAAGATTATTAGAAATCAAGTGGTGAAGAGCGTATTGGATCCTCCAAAAATAAATGGAAGAATTACCAACAAAGGCTTTTTTAGGTGTGGTATCTGCATGATGTGCAAAAGTGTTAGGAGCAATACAAGTAAGACCAGTTCCTTTGTAGCTAAGGCCACGGGTAAATAACTAAAGACTGAGGAATTTATGACATGTGATTCAAAAAGTTGCATCTATCTAATTGAATGCTCATGTTTATTACAGTATATTGGAAGGACAAAAAGGAAACTAAAAGAAAGATGGGGTGAGCATCTTAGGAATGTGAAGAAAGGTGTAATGTCACATCCCTTGTCATTACATTTCAAGGAGAAACACAACTGTGATATTAATCATATTAAAAGAATTATAGGTATAAAGAAGGTTAATCACAATTGGAGAAAGAATGACATCATGACAATTTTAGCCAAGAAAGAAATGGAACTACAAATGTTATACTCTTACCACAGCAGGTTTAATATATATCGATATTTTGAGAGTAGGCATTTTATAAGGTTTGGCATTGCACTTTTATTAACTTTAATTAATATAATATTAGTGTTTTAAAAATATTTTAAAAATATTTATTATTTATTATTAAGAACTGTCACTTTCAATAGTTCATGTTTTGGAATCTATGCAACTTATAACAGAACATGGAAGATGTTCACTGTTGCAAATGATTTAGCACTTTACTCTAAAATTATCAGCACTTTAAATTATATGAGAGGGGCACTAGGACCGGGATAAATATTTTAGGATCACTTAGGAGCACTAGGACCCAGGTTGTGTAAGATACGTATATCTTCATTAAGAATATAGGTCATTATAAGATATTTCATCACAGTTTTTTGGTGAGATAAGTTTTTTTGGTGAGATTTTTTTTTTATAATTTAATTAGTTGGATGTTGTCATTTTATGGTTTTTAATATATTGAATGTGTTCTATGGCTTATTTCCTACTATACATTAATCGTGTATTGTTTATTATCTATTTAATGATTTGTTTTGTGTTTGTTTATATGTATAATCAGTTAGTTGTGAAGTTTAATCTGATGGACCAATCAAGAACAATCAGTAATGGCGCTAAACAGCTTTTGAATTCATGAAGAAACATCCCCCTGTCATTCACTTTGAGAAAGGCTACGGAGGTAGCTGAAACGTGTTGGTGGGAGGACTCTAGTGGTATAAGGCGCACAGTACGGTACTCTAACAGACTTACTTGCCTAAACTGACCAGACTTTTGGGCCCCTTTATTATCTCCTGGCTGTATCAATATATTTTTTGGCATAAGCATAAGTGTGTCGAATGGAAGCCGCAGCCGAACTGAGCCCTGCTCTGTCAGGGAGATTTATCAGAAACAGTAACTATGTATGAAGATTTAATTGTATAAATATGTCGTTTTAACTATTTACAACATTGTTTTATGTGGAGAGGAGTGCCAGATACGGATGTTTTCCTGTTGGTTGGTTGATACCCTATTTTTGATGCATGAAGCCAAAGAAACAATGTAAGCATATTTACCACTTAGCCCGGTGATATTTAATAAGGTATCACACAATTGTTGATTCTTTTCTATTTTTTTTATTCCACTCCTTGAAAACGCTGGAGAGAGGAACATCTTGGATGAGGATTTATAGCTGTTGAAATACTGATTTGGATGCATAAAGTTTAAGTCATACTACTGTAAGCATATTTGGTTTAAGGAAAATGTTTATGTAGTGGGGTTTTTCACTATTGTGGTTTTTTCTTTCTTCCCACCCCCTATGTAAATATAATGCTCCCGTTCTGCGGAGTGTCTCTGGAAGAAGTCCTGTTCCCTTGCAGACTTTCTCCACTTCAAGTTCATGCTCTCATCCTTTAGCTCTGCCTTTGCTGGGCAATCCTTCTGTAAGTTCCTCATCCTCTCCCAATCATCTAACCCCTGCCACCTCCTTGCCACCTTCAACCCACTTCCTCTCACCCCCTCCATCTCTCCATTTCTGCCTCTGACTTTGCCACCTTCTTCACTTCCAAGATTGATTCCATCAGGAGCTCCAACTCCTCTACCATCAACTCTCATTCCCCTCCATCTCCCCCCTCTTATTTCCTCCCCAGCCTCCCACCTATGTCTGCCTTCATTCCCACCTCAGCTCAGGAAGTACACTACCTTCTTTTATTGTCCCCTCCATCAACGTGCCAATTTGATCCTATCCCCTCTAATCTTCTCCAGTCTCTACTTCTCTCCACTTGCTCTCTTCTTGCCCACCTCTTCAACTTATCCTTCTCCTCTGTCTTCTTTCCCAACCCTGTAAATAGCTTCTTGTCTCCCATCCTTAAAAAAAACCTAATCTTGACCCCACCTCACCCTCCAACTACCAACCTATCTCCTTTTTTCCCTTTGCCTACAAGCTGCTTGAACAACTTGTTTACAACTCCATACTGAACCCTCTTCAGTCAGTGTTCCACCATCTCCACTCCACTGAAACTGCCCTGATTAAGGTCTCCTCTCTGCTACTTCTCCCTTCTCATTGTTCTGGACCTATTGGCAGCCTTTGATACGGTAGATCACCTTCTCCTGCTCCACTCTTCACTCTCTTAGCCTCTCTGTCACTGCCCACTCCTGGTTCTCCTCCTATCTCTCAGATTGCTCCTTCTCTGTCTCAACCCCCAGCTCCTCCTCCTCTACCACTACTCTTCCCATTGGTGTTTTCCAGGGCTCAGTTTTTGGTCCCCTTCTCTTTTCGCTCTATACCTCTTCTCTGGGTGACCTCATCAGCTTCTTTGGCTTTCACTACCACCTCTATGCCAACAACACTCAAATCAATCTCACCCCTGACCTCTCCTTCTCTCTCTTGTCCAAAGTATCAGATTGCCTCTTGGCCATCTCCTCATAAATGTCCCAGCATTTCTCAAGCTTAAAATGGGCAAAACTGAACGTAGTCATCCTTCCTTCACTTATCCCCTCTACCCCTACTATCTCCATTACTATCGGTGACTCCACCATCTCTTCCTCCACCCAAGCCCACTGCTTAGGTGTCATTCTTGACTCCTTCGCTTTCTTTCACCCCCCACATCCACACCCTTTCAGTATCCTGTCGCTTTCACCTCCGCAACATAACTTGCATCAGACCCTTCTTAACCGTAGATGCCACTAAAACACTTGTTCACTCTCTCGTTATATTCAGTCTCGACTACTGCAACATTCTGCTCTCTGGCCTCTCTCTGCTCTGCCTTGCTCACCTACAATCCATACTTAATGCTTCATCCAGACTCATCTTCCTCTCCATAAGCATTTCCTCTACCTCCCCTTTTTTTTCCATCTCTACACTGGCATTCTTTCTCTTTCAGAATTCTCTTCAAGCTCTCCACCACAGCTTACAAGGTTCTCCTCCTCCACTGCTCCCTACCTCTCATCCCTTATCTCCATACACACTCCTGTCCGAACCCTATGATCTGCTGGTGACTGCTGCCTCAACTCCAACCTCTCACTCCCACATCCCACAGACTTCTCCTGGGCTGCCCCTGTACACTGGAACAACCTACCACAACTTATCAGGCAATCCAGAAAACTCCAATCTTTCAAACACTCCCTTAAAACCCACTTCTTCAGACCAGCATACCCTTCCTCCACCTAAGCTTACCTGCCCTCCCCATCTTTATCCCTGTGTCTTCTGTTTGTTCACCCTCTCTCACTTAGTATGATAGCACTTATGAGCAGGGCCCTCCTCCCTCTTGTCATCACACTTCTACCTTGACCTCATTCATTCCCACATTCTCTCTCTACGGTCTCACCTTATTCATATGCTCCTACACAAATATCATGCATCTTTATTTTTCATACATATTGTTCTGCTATAATTGTACTGTATTTATTTTTTTTACAGATTGATTATACCAAAGGCTGCAGGTGCTTGGAAACCTTTTCATATGTCCCAATGTCCAATTCCCTCTGTGAATGTCCCTTGTAGATTAGAGTTCATTGGGCCTGATTCAGAGGCTGAAAATAAGAACTTAAAGTTACACCTGGGCAAAACCATGTTGATTTCAGGGGGAGTCAAGTTAATTTTATTCTATGCATGTGCATCTCTAATCCAGTTATCTACATACCGAGGATCAGATGAGAAGAGACCCTCCTGGAGCTGTCTATAGATTTTTGAAAGCATGCGCGTTGAAGCCGCCTCCGTGGAACTGAGCTGCTCGAATGGCTTCAAATGGCGACTCCACCTCGTTAGCGGTCCGTCATATGTTAGAAAGTGTCTGATGCTCTAATATTTCCAAAATTCATTATGCGGAAAAGAGAATTTGGGCCTCCTGGAAGGCAAGCAGGACCCCCCCCCCTGCACCAACTGTCGTGCCTGGAGATCTCCTGTGGAGGTCCAGTGGGTAAAATTTCTGGGGATCAATCCAGGAGGGAAGTCCCTATTATGTATGAATGGGGTGAGTGGGGAGTGTGGGGAATATAGATCTGCTTTTACGCAAAGGGATTTCAAGCAAGAGATGGTGGGTTCTATGGTGGGGTGTTGGATGTGAGGTAGTGTCATGAGCCATGGTATGACGTGGAGGGGGGTGGGAGAGGCCACGGACTCTAGATCTTTCCATTGTTTAAACATCGCCTATCTCGACCACTCCACCACTCTAGTGAGCATTGCTGCCCAGTAAAAGCCCCTAAGGTAAGGGAGTTTGAGGCCACCTCTTAATTTGCTACGGTACATGACATCAGCTCTGTATCTTGGAGGTTTCCCTTGCCAGACAAATGACCTAATCTGACCCTGCGCTGCCTTAAAAAAGGAATTTCGGATGGGGATAGGGAGAGTCTGAAAAAGGTATAGGATTCGAGGTAGCACGTTCATCTTTATTAAATCAATCCTGCCGAGCCAAGAAAACTGTTTGGGAAACCAGGTGGACAGGTCGTGTTCTAGTTGGGCAAGAAGGGGAGTAGTTAGCAGGGAACAGCTGTGAGAGATCGGGGGTAAGATTAATGCCAAGATATTTCATCTTGTTCTGTTCCCATTTAAAGGGGAAGGCATGTATTAGTCCCGCTTGTAGATTATTGGGTAGATGTATTCCTAGAGCGACCGATTTATCCATGTTGACCTTAAAGTTAGAGATATTGCCAAAGTGCTGGAATTGTGATATCAGGGAGGGGAGGGATGTTACAGGGTTAGTGAGGATGAGGAGGAGGTTGTCTGCAAAAAGAGCGAGCTTGTATTCTCTACCTCGAATGTTTACCCCCGTGATGTCGGGCGAGAGGTGTAGTGTAAGGACTAAGGCTTCCATGTAGTGGATGTACAGAAGGGGGGAGAGGGGGCAACCTTGGCGTGTGCCATTGGATATCTTGAGGGTGTCTGAGAGGCCGCCATTGATCCTGATTCTAGCTGAGGGGGTGGAATAGAGGACTTTGATCTTGTTTAAGCAGATAGGGCCTAGCCCAAGGTACTCTAGGACCCCAAAAAGGAAGTCCCAGTCCACCCTGTCAAACGCCTTCTCTGTGTCTGTTGATAGGAGCATGGTTGGTAGTTTATGGCTTCTAATATGGTGGGTTAAGTTTATAAGCTTGGTCGTGTTGTCACGGGCCTCACGTCCTCGAACAAATCCCACTTGATCGTCGTGGATAACCGAGGGGAGAATTAGATTGATCCTGTTTGTTATTAGTTTAGCATACATTTTGTTGTCTAAATTGAGCAATGAGATGGGATGGTAACTTCGGCATTGGGTTGGATCTTTACCTGGTTTGGGGATGACCTTAATATTAGCAGCTAGGGACTGGGCTGAGAATGGTCTAGATGGAGCTTTATTGAAGGCTGTTAGTAGCATGGGGAGAAGTTTGGTGCGAAAGAATTTGTAATATGGGGCGGTGTATACATTTGGGCCTGGGCTTTTCCCATAAGGGATTTCTTTTAAGATGGCCTCCAGTTCTAACGTGGTAAACAGTAAATTCTAGTGATTCCTGTGTGGTGGAGTCTATTTGTGGGACGTTACAGGCAGACAGATAATTGGAAATGTTAGCGTGTTTGAGGGTAAGGTCAGCCTGATTTAGAGGGGTGGGGGATAAATTGTAGAGTGTTTCATAATAATCTCGAAAGGCCTTCACAATGTCCTTGTCCAAGGAGAGTGTTTTACCTGTAGGGGATTTGATAGAAGGGATAAAGGTGGATGCCCGCTGTGTATAAAGCGCTCTTGCAAGCATCCTACTGGGATTATTAGCCCATTGAAAGTATTTAGTTTTGCAACGAAGAAGGGCGTGTTTAGATTGATGGTGGAGGAGGGAATTTAATTCCTGTATGGCGGCTGTAATCTCACGCGGTGCAGTGTCTTCGCCTGTTGTTTTGTGGGAAAGATCCAAAGTCTGGATCCTATCTAGAAGGGAGGCTCAGCGGGATTCGCTTTGCCTCTTAAGGTATGCTCCTAACTTTATACATTGGCCTCTCAGTACACATTTATGTGCCTCCCACAGGACAACACGTGAAGTTTCTTCCCTGTCATTATCAATGAGGTAAGTATCTAGAGCTTTTTCTAGTTCCTTAGCTGTGTGTGGGTCGTGGATTAGGGCTTTGTTAAACCACCATGTCCTCTCCACCCTTTTTGTGATGGCCACGTGATGTTTCCTTTAATACTGGTATCTTTATCCTATATATCTTTTCAGGTCTTCTCAGTCCTCCACCTTGCAAAGAAAGGGACAAGATCTCGTATAATACTGCCAAGCACTGACACAGTGACAGTCTCCACTACTCACCACCTGGAATCCCAGTCCTCTTCCTCCGGCATCCCGTGTGGAGTTCTGGTGCCAAGCGTTGCAGAGCTCCGGACTATGGGCGCCTCCATCTTGCTTTGCCCATGTGACTTTGAGCCACCAATGAGTGCTTACCTGCTCCAGCTAATCAGTGCGCAGGGCGCACTATTTAAATGCTAACCACCCTTTCATCATTGCCAGAACAACTAGTCTTCTAGGTGCCTGGTTCTGCTGCATCTAGCCTGCTAATCCTGATCCATCTTGCTAATCCGGATCCAGCTTGCTATCCTGATCCAGCTTGCTATCCTGATCCAGCATTGCTAATCCTGATCCAGCTACTGATCCAGCTACAGCTACCCGGATCCAACCCGTTACTCTGATCCAGCTCCAGCTCTCCAGCTGCAACCTTGCCACTCTTGTCCAGTGTGCCCACTTTGCACAAAGACTTTTCCAAACCATGTGCACCCCCACTGTCCTTTGCCCCTCTGTACACTTTGATTTCAAGACTGTTCACTGTTATTGTTTACTGTTTATTTCTTTATGCACCCGTCCTTCATTAAACCGGCTAACTTTCAAATCACACCAAATCAACTGTCTCATTCCCTGAAACTTGGAACAGATCCCACCAATCCCTTGAACGTGACAGATTTCCAACAAATTTTATTTACAAAAATAGTATAAAAACAAACCACTCAAAGTTATTTAACGATGCACACAGACCTTCTTCTATCAGTCCAATATGTACACACTGCTATTCAGCCCAATAGTAGTATGTTTGTGCTTGCATTGCCCACACAACCTGCACACCAGCAGGTGAATGTATGCTAAACGACCTGCAATGAAATGGCATTTTACATTGTGTAGCGTTTGCTTAAATGTATGGTGAAGCATTACTGGTTATCACATGCCTATCAGCACAATTGCATTGTTATCCCCAGATGCAATGGCTAGGCTCACATTTGTGCACACAGTATCGCATACATTAACACATGCAACCTTATTCAAAAATTTTGACATACAAACGCTATGGTACGCAACTGCACAGGTATCCAAGGGTTGATGTATCTAGTACATTGCATGTCCCTGGATCCAAGCACAAGCTCACTGGAAACGCATAGAGTTTTATGCCACGCCGTGTAAGTGCAATTTGCACTCGCTTTTTCACCTGGGCCTAAATGTATAAAGCTGCAGACCCTTTGTACAGCCAACGAAATCCTAATAATAAAGGGCTAGATGCAGACTTATGACAAGCGGGCATTTTCTAATCACTAAGATAGGAAAACACCTGCTTTTCGCATTCGCGCATACACACATGCTGCAATATACATACCTTTCTAGACCTTTGTGATCCAGATTTCCTTTCTCTTATTTAGAGTATTTCCG
This sequence comes from Limnodynastes dumerilii, assembly GCA_011038615.1. Classification (NCBI taxonomy): domain Eukaryota; kingdom Metazoa; phylum Chordata; class Amphibia; order Anura; family Limnodynastidae; genus Limnodynastes; species Limnodynastes dumerilii. Next base: position 21,731 of record WWET01006072.1, read on the forward strand.
TTGGCAGGGTGGGTGAGAATGCTAGTAAGCGGTGAGGGGTTGTAAATTTAAAATAAGGTGTGTCCTACACAAGTAACCCCATCCAGATATCCACTCTGTTCATATTATAAGCGATAACAGATTGGCAGAGCCGGATTAACAATGGGGCTGATGAAACCACAGCCCCAAGCCTGCATTTGGAACTAGGCCTATTTAAGCAGCAGCTAATGGGATGAGCAGCCTTCCAGAGATTGCTTTAATAAGGTGCTGACATGCATTCTTTTCTTACACAAAAGCAAGGGCAACAGTTTGTCAATTAGCCCCGCCCACTGAACGATCATTTCAGCCCCTTGTGTTCTGATTGGTCAGTATTAGATTTATTCTCTGCATTGTGACTGGCTTTGTGATTTTTTGGCTCTCCACAACTTCCCCTCTTTCCTCCTGCACGGGCTGTAGATACACATTATACATGTAAGAGAGGCATTTGTCTTATTGCAAAACTTCTACAGTCCATCAGTGACCCCCCTTCCATTCAGCTGACATCCCACAGGAGAGAGAAAGGTAAGCTTTAATTTTTATAATTTATTTTTTAAAATTAAGGTTCTGTAATTTTATATGTATATACAAAGTTATATATATCTATATATTTTTTTTTTGGGTAATTATCAATTTCCAACACCTCAGAAGTACACTTATCCTTACCATCTACCCTTTATTTCCATTGCTTGCTTTTTGTGGGATTGGTAGATCGTCTTGGTGTATGGAATTTGCTGCTGGAGCTTTCTTTAGTGCAATATTATCCTCTTTTTGATTATATTTATATGTTGTATGAATGAAGGGTTTGGCCTTTCAAGGATGGCATCAGATGCTCGCTTGCTCTACATATTGGAGTTCTGAACACAGCACCAGCAGAAGTATGGATTTCATTCCAAGGTTTTTGTTACAATGCATATGACGGCTTCAACATAGGTGTGTGTGCAAGAGATGTAATAGCCAATGTACACTAAAGTGTGGAAGGAAAAATAAGATGCATTTGCTAAGCAATACTGCAGATGGTGGGACTATATAAATAAATGTTCAGAATAAAAGGCTAATAATTTGAACAAATGTAAAGAAGATTTTTTTCTTTAATTACTTTTCTTCAAGCTTGTAATCTTCTCTCTAGTTCTTGGCATTAAACTTTAAAAGAGAAGAACAGACAGCTAAACATAAGGGGCTAGCAGAGAATTCAATTCCAATTACACATATTGAATAAATAAAAGTGAAGAGGAAAATTATGGACATATCTGTCTAAAAGTAGCCCGATCTGTGGGTATTGTGAACTTGCAAGGGCAGTGAAGAGCTGTTCAATAGCCTTTCCACAATTCTCTCAGCTGGTCTAGAGTACATTAATCTTCTGAACCAGTGTTGAATCACATGACAGTTCTATCTGCCTTTTTCTTTTATGGCTATTGTATTTCTAGCCAAACGGGCACATTATATGACTTAAAAACCTAAAACCTGAGACAGTGGCCCCCAAACCAGATCTGCGCACGCACCCGCTGGACTGACTTTTCTATGTGTGATTTGCTACTGCGCATGCTCAGAACTGAGGAGCACAAGTGGTGTAGAAATGAAAATTTTCATGGGGCAAAATCCCAAGGACTACTATACAAACATATACGCACGCTAGGGGTAATTTTTGCCTCGTGCAGTATGACATTGGGCCTGATCCTGAGTAACGGGAGCGACGGCGGGCGTAAGCGTAAGATCGGCTTTGCAGCCGATCTGCGCATGCGCCGGCCAGATGTTGCCCGGTGTTGCTACGGCAACGCCCGATCCTGGATCGGGTGTCCGTAGCAGCGCCGTAGGGACGCTTGAGGGGACGTCCTCCCGCGTCCCTACGTTCAGGTTAGTGTAGGTGGGCGGCGGGAGCTAGGTAAATTAGG
>WWET01006072.1:35067-49258 GCA_011038615.1 Limnodynastes dumerilii
TATTTCTGGTAGCTTTATTAGGGACAGTGTTTTACTATTTGTCTTTTCTTGGTCAGTAATCACTACTGCACCTGTGTATCCTGCTACAAATGTTATCTCTTTTCAGACTTTGTAATCTTTACTGTGACAGTGATACTGCATGGAATACTGCATAGGAGCTCCTTCCTGTGACACCAGCATCACTAGGAAGGAGAAGAAGGAGCAGCAGCACACCGCGGAGGGAAAACTTCTAATGGTAAGTGAAATGAATAAATACTAACAGGCTGGAGTGGTTACACATGGGTAATACAGGGGGGCTGGTGAGACATGATAGGGAACTGGAGGCTGGAGAGACATGATGGGGGGCTGGAGTGACAAGACTTGGGAATACTGGGGGACATTTTTATTCCTATGATGGGGGGGGGCCCTGTGCATTGCTTTGCCTAGGGCCTACAATTCTGTCAAGACGGCCCTGATGCTAAGGATTTGGGTTTCCACGCTGGAGGCCTTTCTGATGGTAGGGTTGCACGAGCCACCATGTGTAGAGCATGAATGCAAGGTGGGATAGGGGTTATATGTAATCATACAGTAAGGGCTTGCTTAAACCCTTACATGCAATCCTTATTTATGCATCAACCTGATTTTTCATGGGAGCAGATGCATAAATATTATGTTAGCTTCCTGCCATCGGAAGTTGCATATGAGCGCTCACACATACTGAATTTAGGATTGTAAGGTGGCAGACTTCTAGATCTGACCCATTGTTCTGATCAAAGTGTTTTATACAATAAAGCAGCTGATCCAATGGTTACAGGCAAAAAAACATATTACTGATAGACAAGTCTTTCGCCTGTGGCTGCCAAATGGACCCTTGCTTATGAATTGTAGGAGTCACTGCCAAATCTGTTAATGCTCATCATGGAAATGAAATCATTTCTGTGAATGTTTGACCTTTTCAACAATGGAGGAGTGTGTAAACTCTAAAGCTCATGACATTTCAGAGGATATGACACAGCGCTCAAGCTTCAATAATGCGAATTAGATGATAAATAAGCGACTTATTTAAATATTTGATTTATCTGCAGATTTTTTATCTTGTATGTTCAAAGCTCAGACTTCAAATAAATAATGTTCTAAATGAATTAATAAAAATGAAGTATTTCATTCTACTCATCTTAAATATCATTGCTTCTTAATTAAACACTAAACAGATGGTTTTAAATATTAGGTCACCATAAATTATTATGAAAAAACTATTATGTGATTTCTTATAAATTTTTATTGACAGGATAAATAATGTGGAAAGTAAAATATTACTATAATGTGCAAAACACCCCAAATTTAAGAAGATTAGTGATCAATTTAGTTTTATTTTCAACAGTATTAAGAAAACTTTTTTATATGTAATATTCAATGTATACTGCTAATATAACACATGGAAATCGCATGAGTGTATAGATAATACAAAACGCTCTATGGAAAATTGGTTGTAATCCGGGGCTTGTTGGTTTGTGGTCATTTACATCCCTCATAGGATAAATATATCTAACAGCCCTGTCAGTGATATTAAATTGTTATAAACTGTTAATCGTAAAAACTGTGAAAAAAAAATGGTCTAAAACATATATGGGATAAATCCAATTGGCAAGATAATAAATAATCTCCTCTGGTTTTTTTTTCTACAAAGCCTGGGCTAACAGGAGTAAATAGGAAAACTGATCAAATTCTCTCTATTAACAGAATCTTTAAAAAAATAATAATAATAATCTGAGCTAAAAGGATGGTTTGCAGTCATAGGCCGTTTGGAACTGCAGCATATCGATACAAGAAATAACTAACTACATATATTATTGCCAAATTCACTCCAACAACATCAAAATAGACTCAATGGACTGGATCCAGAACTAATAACATTAGGGGACCTATACAAGTCATTTGCGTAAGTTCCCTGACAAGTAACATCTATGCATGCACCCACCAGATGTTGCTGAAGTGTACCTTATGAGCCCTTATTGCAGTCCCCTATAACTTTTCATCCCTTATTGCAGCCCACTCATAAGTTTCGGTCCTTATTACAGCCCCCTTATAATTTTTTTTATAAATGTGCCCCTTGTAATAATCAGCATATATTGTCTGCCCCTTTTAATGTCCAGCCTCCATTGTCTGCCCTTTGTAATGTCCAGCCTCCATGTGTGCCCCTTGTAACGTCCAGCCTCCATGTGTGCCCCTTGTAACATCCAGCCTCCATGTGTGCCCCATGTAATATCCAGCCTCCATTGACTGCCCCTTTTAATATCCAGTGTCTGTTATCTGTCCCTTGTAACGTCCTGCCTCCATGTCTGCCTCTTGTCATGTACAGCCTCCATGTATGCCCCTTGTAATGTCCAGCCTCCATTGTCTCCTACGGGAGCCCTGTAGGACCAAATCTGTTGTTAGAATGGCAGTGACCGCATAGGTTTGGTCACTGCCATTTGCAGTAGCAGGTTTGGTCATACAGGGCTCCCATAGGAGCGCTGTATTACCTGTACTGCATTGTTAAAAGCCCAGCGGCAGGGGCTTTTGGGTCTGATCTCTCAGGACAAGTTGTAAGTTGGGCAGGACAGCGGGACAGTCCTCCGATAGCGGAAAAATGTGCCTGAACACCGTTCTGGTGCGTCCGACGAGAGAAAAACCTCTGCATTTAAGACCCATGATTCCCTAGGTTAGCATTTTATAGAGTCATAGAATCTGACAGCAGATGTGAACCACTTGGCCCATCTAGTCTGTCCTTACAATCCCTCAAACTTCCCCTGAACCCACCACCCTACAGCTTATATACAGAGAACACTTATCAATTGCTAACCTCAACGGAGCCACACTCCCTAGGGGTTCATTTTGATAGCAGCCAATTAATTAAAGTACTAGCATGAGTTTGGGCATGTGCAAGGAAACCAGAGTACCCAGAGGCAATCCATACAGGCACAGGGAGAACATGCAAACTCCACACAGATACTAAAAGGCCTTGTCCAGGAATCGAACTTATGGCATCAGCGCTGTGAGGCACAAGTGCTACTCACTGAGCCACCATGCTGCCTGAGCTGCCCCAATGGAATCTGCCTCACCCTTCTTCTACCTCTAGACCAGTGTTTCTCAACCTCGGTCCTCAGGGACCCCTAACAGTGCATGTTTTCCAGGTCTCACTGCTGGAGCACAGGTGTGCTCATTACTAGCTGACACATTTTAAAAGCTTCATAGGTGGTACACTTGTGAAACCTAGCAAATATGGACTGTTAGGGGTCTCTGAAGACCGAGGTTGAGAAACGCTGCTCTAGACAATTCCCCACATGCAAACAGAGGAGGAAGCAGTAGGCTGGGAGGGAGGTTCCTGAGAACTCAAGTCTATATGCTGTATGGTTGGTTGCCATTTACCAAGGACTTATGGTGATTGATTGTCTCCAGTCAGAATTTTGAATCAACTTCAAAAACAACAGGTAGTAATTTCTTGCTTTGCAATTTTAAGCTCAAGAAAGGGGAATTGCACCTATCAAATATGTTCCCATCATTACCCATTCATTGAAAGAGAATTGGTGGGCACGACTTGAGAACAGACGAAACTGTGTAAAAGGATAGCTATGCCAACTGCATGCAACTTAAGCACACTCTGGAGGTATGACATTAAACCTTCCTATAAGTCCTTAATTTCCCCCACCCCCTCACTTTAACCCTTTATCTACCAAAGGAAAAAAAAAGCATAACATAGTTTCCTATTATTATTGCTCTATTGCTTCCACGAGCATAACATTGGACTGGATCAGGACCTGTGCTGCTGAAGCTCTGACTGCACTGGCAGCCAAGGTCTGATGACGGATCTCTGCTGCATCCTAATTACCGCATGGGGCAGGGAGTGCCATTGTACTTTCTTATACAGCTAGGCCACCCTAACATAACATTTCTGCACTGTCCCATGAAATATGGGAGTGTAGTGGAAATGTGAATTGTACGTAAAGGTTGAAGCCGGCCCTTACTGTATAATTAACTTAACCCCCCTCCCCATGCCCACAGTGCTGAAGCACTTTCACTTCTTGCTCTGTCCCAGTCCACTGTTGTACTACATATCAGGACAGATCTGTATCTTCTTGATGTAGAAGTCTGTCCTGGGACTGCAATGCCCAAGGATCAGAAAACTACCCCTTATGCTGGCCATACACTAGACGATTATCGGCCCGATATCCCAATTATTGGGTGATCGGGCAAATAATCGCTCTAGTGTATGGTACAGATAAATTTTTGAAACGTCAAATAAACGCACCAGAAACGCTCTGACAAGCAGGGCTCAGAGGCACTATGTTATGTATTGAGTAATTTCATCCTTTAATATAGCCTATGGGAAAAATTTGAGCCGATTCCTTAATTTGTACATCACAAACATTATGTTACTTTATGAGGAATGGTTGTTGGAAAATGATATTAAAGCCCCTTTATGACTTTGTCTGTGTTATGTTTGAACATGCTAACTTAAGTCATATATCACTCTGGCACTATAACAATACCTCTTCTTAATAATAATAACTGCTAAATGTATTACTTCTAGAAGATTGATTTCACAATCAGATAATAATTTTTGTGGGTTGGGGAGGGGATAGCATAGATCTAACAATGCAAAACATACATCAGTCCTTGCCTTTTCAACTTAGCCTAATGCACTTCACTATACTTACAAACAATGAAATAATGGTCAGCAGGCAACAGGACAAAATGGAATGTTCTTTAGATTTTTCCTTGTTGGTTTCTTAGCTACAGTGTCTGGTTTACAACCCAGTAATCCTTTCTCTTTTCTTCTTTAGACACCATACGTCAACCATATTTACATCTTACACATAGCTTTCATGGTTAGACTCCACCCCTTAAGCCCATTATCTTTGTCTCCAAGAGACAATTTTGGCGAGTGTGGGTCCCCGTTGTGAATGGCCCTATTTCTATAGGGCTGTTCGCTTCCAGCCAATTCCGAACTGACTGGAATATCGATTACTTATGCCTCAATGAGGAATAGCAATTGATCCCCGGAGCACCGAACACGGTGCTTAGAAAGCTAAGTGTTACATGCCGCAGATCTGGCATGTAACTCTCCTACCTGTTCCCCGGCGCTATCTTCCTCCGGTCAGCCACTCTCTTTCTGCATGCTGTCATGTGGATGGACGGCATGCAAATTAGCCATGTGCCCGCCGCTCAACTCCTCTCCTGCCACCCGGTGCCTATTGGTTTCTGGTTCTGGTTGCTAAGCAACCAGAATGCTTTCTCTCCTCTCCCGGAGGCGCACTCTGGTCATTGGTCCCAGCTGCTGCATTACAGCAGGGGCAGCGCCTAAGTGCTTTTGGAGGCTGGTCCTGGTCCTGCCTTCTGGTTGGCCAGCCCCACCAGTAAATACACAGCCACTCTCTTTCTGCATGCTGTCATGTGGATGGACGGCATGCAAATTATCCATGTGCCCGCCGCTCAACTCCTCTCCTGCCACCCGGTGCCTATTGGTTTCTGGTTCTGGTTGCTAAGCAATCAGAATGCTTTCTCTCCTCTCCCGGAGGCGCACTCTGTTCATTGGTCCTAGCTGCTGCATTACAGCAGGGACAGCGCCTAAGTGCTTTTGGAGGCTGGTCCTGGTCCTGCCTTCTGGTTGGCCAGCCCCATCAGTAAATAGACTGGCGAGTGCATGCTTGCCCCGTCAGTTATAGCTTCTGCTGCCCCGTGCTTCTCTTTTTCTCTCTCTCTCCCTGCCTTGCCTGTCTTTGCCTTTGATAGTTGAGTGCCCATTTCTGGTCTTTCCTTTTGTGCCTTCCATGCTCCTGCCCTTTCCTTGTTCCCTGCCTCTGCCTGTTTGTTTGTGTTCTCTAGTCTGCTTGAGTGAGTGTAAGCCCTTGTTTGTTTCACTGTCTGTCGTTGTGGTGTTCTCTGGGGTTTCTCTCTGTTCATTTCCTGTGTCCTTACCCGCAAGCATAGGAGGTGTCCATCGGGGACTGCAACCTGCCAGGGCCCAGCAGCCCAGCCTGTCCCCACCATCAGGGGCTCCAGTAAACATCAGGCTCTGGTTAGATTCCGCACCCTGGTGAGAATTCTCTTAACATTATAACTGGCCAGTACGTATATTATGGAGCAGAGTATGGTGAATGCTATCAATGCCCTCATTGCCCAGGTGTCATATCTGGGACAGATGGTTCAAGCTCTCATGGAAAAGGTGAACTCCCAGGAGGGGGCCATCACAAGACTACGAGCAATTCCCAAACTCCCTATTACTCCACAAGTTCCTGCTAGTGCAGTATCCTACTACCATGTCCTTAGAAGATATGATGTTGCTAGTGATCAAAATTGACTGCTGCCTGAAGGAAAGACGTCTGGAGAGAGGAGTCACTCAGAATTTTTCTGTAGATCCCACATTCTTAGGATTACCTTCTGAAGCAAAGCCAATGCAGATTGGTACTTATCACCTCACCAGGCAAGAAAAGAACAGATGCTGTACCTTAGGATTATGGGCCTGATCCAGAACTACGCATCGGAGTGAATTTACGCGTGGCGGAGACGTAAATTTGCAGTTTAGAACGCACTGCTCATGCGCACCATAGAAAATACGCACATTTACGTAGCGTAATTGTGAACGTATGGGCCATTCACATATGTGTCACGTAAGTACTTACGTGTGAGCGTGCCTAATTTACGTTCATCCAAAATACGCCTGAATTACGTGAAATAGGCGGGGGGTGGTATTTAAAGTGTACAGTATTGGCGTGCTAAGCTGCGTACGTTCACGTAGTCTATATGTCCGTTAGCGGACGTACACAGTTACTTGTGAAAAAGTTAAGGTAGGGTTTGAGCAGCGTATCTTGACAAAATACGTCCGTGCAAGGGGTGTGCCGAGGGGAGTGTAGCGAACTTACGTGCACGAAAATACGCTCTGCGAATAAACATACGGCACACGTAGTTCTGGATCTACCCCTATGTCTTTATAGTGGTGGTGAAGCCCAAATAATGAATCAATGCCCAAAGAAGAAGCCCTACTTGGGAAACGCCTAAACCCAGTGGATTTGGAAGAAGTCCATCTGGGTTTAAATTTAATCTCTTCTAAAAATTCTCTCATTGTTCCTGCCAAGTTGGCATTCAGGGGGACACAGTTTTGAGGTAACTGCCTTTGAGGATAGTGGAGCAGCAGGGCATTTCTTGGACCATACCCTGAGACACTCTCTCAGAATTCCTGTTCGTGAACTCTCTCCCCCTATTTCTGCCTACAGCATGGATGGCAAACCTCTTTCTGGGGGAATTATCACTGTTATGAGAACAGTTCCAGGACGCAGAGTCTATGTTATCAGGTGGTGTTCCCCAGAGCTGCTGATGGTGGGGTTGGACTTGGCTGCGCTCCAACAACAGGTCGCAGACCCCAGAACCAGACTCGTAGGAGAAAGGAAGCAGGGAAAGGCCATACTAACACAAGTGGGTGACACAGAACCAATACAGGACTTTGATACAGATTGTGCAGATAGACTACACAGACAGAAACAAGGTATAAAGCAGGCAGGCAAGGCTGAGACTGATAGTGCAGATAGACTGCACAGACAGACACACTGGAGATGAATGGTAGAGTCTGCAACTTACGTGCCGGGATTGTCAGTGTAGGTCATTTTTACGTGCCGGGATTTTTACTGGCCGGGATTGTCAGTGTAGGTATTTTAGTAGTGTAGGTATTTTAAATTGTCGGGAACTCTGCTTGAGTGAGTGTAAGCCCTTGTTTGTTTCACTGTCTGTCGTTGTGGTGTTCTCTGGGGTTTCTCTCTGTTCATTTCCTGTGTCCTTACCCGCAAGCATAGGAGGTGTCCATCGGGGACTGCAACCTGCCAGGGCCCAGCAGCCCAGCCTGTTCCCACCATCAGGGGCTCCAGTAAACATCAGGCTCTGGTTAGATACCGCACCCTGGTGAGAATTCTCTTAACATTATAACCGGCCAGTACGTATATTATGGAGCAGAGTATGGTGAATGCTATCAATGCCCTCATTGCCCAAGTGTCATATCTGGGACAGATGGTTCAAGCTCTCATGGAAAAGGTGAACTCCCAGGAGGGGGCCATCACAAGACTACGAGCAATTCCCAAACTCCCTATTACTCCACAAGTTCCTGCTAGTGCAGTATCCTACTACCATGTCCTTAGAAGATATGATGTTGCTAGTGATCAAAATTGACTGCTGCCTGAAGGAAAGACGTCTGGAGAGAGGAGTCACCCAGAATATTTCTGTAGATCCCGCATTCTTAGGATTACCTTCTGAAGCAAAGCCAATGCAGATTGTTACTTATCACCTCACCAGGCAAGAAAAGAACAGATGCTGTACCTTAGGATTATGTCTTTATAGTGGTGGTGAAGCCCAAGTCTATGTTATCAGGTGGTGTTCCCCAGAGCCGCTGATGGTGGGGTTGGACTTGGCTGCGCTCCAACAACAGGTCGCAGACCCCAGAACCAGACTCGTAGGAGAAAGGAAGCAGGGAAAGGCCATACTAACACAAGTGGGTTACACAGAACCAATACAGGACTTTGATACAGATTGTGCAGATAGACTGCACAGACAGACACACTGGAGATGATGGTGGAATCTACAACAGTGATATGCAGAGAGATTGCACAGAAGACACACTGGAGATGATGGTGAAATCTACAACAGTGATATGCAGAGAGATTGCACAGACAAACACACTGGAGATGATGGTGAAATCTACAACAGTGATATGCAGAGAGACTGCATAGACAGACACACTGGAGATGATGGTGAAATCTACAACAGTGATATGCAGAGAGACTGCACAGACAGACACACTGGAGATGATGGTGGAATCTACAACCGTGATATGCATAGAGTTTGCACAGAGAGACACACTGGAGATGATGGAGCAATCTACAACAGTGATATGCAGAGCGATTGCACAGACAGACACACTGGAGATGATGGTGAAATCTACAACAGTGATATGCAGAGAGACTGCACAGACAGACACACTGGAAAACAGCAGACAGACAAGTCTGAGAACCAGGATCCCTAGCAAGGAGGAAAGCTGCATGGAAAACCAGGGCTGGGATTCCTTACTGAAGCACAGAGACACAATTACACCCTGCTGTCATATGCAGCATGTAACATTATGCCCCCCTCTGGAAGGCGGATTCCAGATGCCCCCTGGAACCCTAAAAGACTATCTCCTTCTCTTGGATTTAGCCTTCTTTTTTGAAGAAGTACCAGAAGACAATGTGTGTGGAGGTCCCTGGGCTCTGATTGCTTCTGTAAGGATGGAACCAGTCAGTTATAGTAGACTGGGCTGATGGTTCTGGTTGAGGCCCAAGATCACGACAAGTGTCACAATCTGGGACAACAGGATAAGCATGGCTTGGACTGGAGTCCCGCACGGGGACAGCATGGCTCGGACTGGAGTCTCGCACGGGGATTACATGGCTCGGGTTGGTGGCCAGACAGGCGGCACTCGGGTTTGCGGCCAGACAGGCGGCACTCGGGTTGGCGGCTGGACAGGCAGCACTCGTTTTGGTGGCCGGACAGGCGGCACTCGGGTTGGCGGCCGGACAGGCAGCACTTGGGCTGCTTGACTGGACACCCTGCCTGGGGTTGCTGGACTGGACACCCTGTCTGGGGTTGCTGGACTGGACACCCTGTCTGGGGTTGCTGGACACCGCACTCCCAAATTGTAAGTGCCTGGGCTTGCGAACAGGACATGATTTCAGGAATTGCCCTGAACTAGCACAGTAGAGGCAAAGTCTGTTATCTAATCTAAACTGGTGCTCCTCCAATGTGAGTGGTGGATGGTGACCACCTCTGGTCCTGGAAATGCTGGGCTGCAGAAAGGACACAGAGGGAGACTGGAAGGCAAACACACAAATAGCAAAACACAGGACTCACGAACAGCAGGCAGGATGGACAGAGACACTGGAGCAAGAAGCTGGAAGCTATGACCGGTCAAGAGGCAAACAGATGAGAGGAATTTAAAAGGAGAGCCACATCCCCATTGGCTGCTGATTGCACATGGCCAAGGCACAGCTAGGGAATCCCAGATTCAGGTTAATTAGGCAGGATCCCTAGCAAGGAGGAAAGCTGCATGGAAAACCAGGGCTGGGATTCCTTACTGAAGCACAGAGACACAATTACACGCTGCTGTCATATGCAGCGTGTAACATTCATTATGGGTCAAGGTTCCCCTGCTGTGTGTCTCTTCTACTGAAAGTCATCTTCTGCCCCAGTATGCAAACTTTATTGATGTTTTCAGTAAAAGCAATGCGGACTCTCTTCCACCTCTTTTTCCTTATGACTGCGCTATTCATCTGGTTCCGGAGGCCAAGCTACCCAAAAGTAGACTTTACACTCTCTCTCGTCCTGAGTCCGAAGCCATGAATTAATACATTCAGGAGAACCTCCAGAAAGGATTTGTTCGACCATCTAAATCCCAAGTTGGCGCAGGCTTCTTCTTTCATGGCGAAATAGGATGGGTTCTTAAGACCATGTATAGATAACAGGGCTCTTAATAAAATCACTGTGAGATACACTTACCCCATACCTCCTATCTCTGACTTGTTTGATGAGGATAAAGGAGCTATCATTTACACCAAGATCGATTTAAGAGGAGCATATCATCTGATCCATATTTGTAATGGCGACGAGTGGAAAACAGCATACTATGAGTACCTTGTTATGCGATTCAGACTTTGTAACGCTCCTGACGTATTTCAAGATCTCATAAATAATGTGTTACAGGATTTCCTTAACAGATGTGTGGTGGTGTACCTCAATGACTTTTTCATCTATTCATCTTCCCTGGAGGAACAATCTTTCCAAGCTCAGAGAGTACTACCTTTTTGCCAAGCTGGAAAAGTACCACTTTAAAATGACTGAAGTTACTTTCCTGGGCTATGTTATTACCCCAGAGGGATTTTCCATGGATACCAACAAGGTTAGAGCAATTCTGAATTGGACGCAACCGTCTAACCTAAAAGCTGTTCAACGCTTCATGGGATTTGGGAATTATTATCGGCTCTTCATCCAAGGTTATTCTGTGCTGGTGTCTCCTATTTCTGATATAACAAAGAAAGGGGCTGATCCTGGCAAGTGGCCACGAAGGCTAAGGAGAGAAATTATGATGTGGGTAATCGGGAACTGTTGGCTATTAAATTAGCATTTGAAGAATAGAGGCATTGGCTGGAGGGGGCCCACCATCAGATAACGGTTTTTACTGACCATAAGAATCTAGCCTATATTGAGTCAGCCAAACGACTATCTCCTTGTCAGGTCCTTGTTATCTTCCACTTCATCATTTCGTTTCGTCCAGGTTCTCAGAACTCCAAAGCTGATGCTTTATCTCATTCCTTTTTACCTGAACATCCTCCCACCACTTCTCCTCTTCCCATTGTGTCTCCCACTATCATTGTTAAGATCAGACTCCAGAACAGACTCCGGACAATTGTCTGTTCATCCCGGTGAGCTTCAGAAAGACCATTGTGATTGGGGTCACGGTTGTAAGTCAGCCGGTCATCCTGGTATTTTCAAGATGCTGGAACTACTTACCCATTCAGTCTAGTGGCCTACCATTTCACATGATGTGGAAGACTTGCAAGACGTGATGTGTCAGTAATTGCACGATCTGTGTTTGTAATAAGAGCACCCGAGCTCCACCTATAGGTCCCCTCCACTCCTTACAGACTCCCAAGCGTCCATGGACTCACTTATCCATGGACTTCATTACAGACTTATCATCTTCTCAAGGCTACAGTACTATCTGGGTGGTGGTAGATCGCTTTAGCAAAATGGATCATTTTACTCCACTTTGTGGTCTACCATCTGCCAAAATGCTTGCAGAGATCTTTGCTTGTCAGATTGTCAGACTTCCTAGTGTTCCCATGGACATTGTCTCGGACCGAGGCTCCCAGTTCATCGCAATATTCTGGAGGTCTTTCTGTACTTTGCTCAAAATCAAGATCAGCCTCTCCTCTGGCTATCACCCTCAGTCCAACGGCCAGACGGAGAGAGTTACTCAATCTTTAGAGCAGTATCTGCGTTATTATGTATCAAAGCTTCATCATAATTGGGTTCAAAACTTGGCCTTGGCCGAATTTGCTTATAACAATGCCACTCATTCCTCTACCAAGATTTCTCCATTCCTCTGCGTTTGGGGCTGTCATCCTCGTGCTTGCTCCTTAATCCAGACCCATGCTGGAATTCACTTGAATGTACGACATTATTCCAGGAATCTTCGGGACATCTGGTCCAAGGTCCACCTCTTTTTACAGCAGGCACCATTTTGAACCAAGGTCAGAGTGGATACTCATCGATGCAAATGCAATTTCAAAGTTGGAGATAGGTGTGGCTGTCATTTCATTGGCCCCTTTTCTATTATAAGAAGAATCAGTCCAGTGGCCTTCAAACTGAGACTCCCTCGCACACTAAAGATCCTGTCCCCCTTTCACGCATCTCTTCTTAAACCGGTGAAATAATCTTCAAAATATCCTGCTCATCACTTCTTCAAGCCTTCTTCTTTACAAGTTCATGGCTAAGAGGAGTTCGACATTGAGGAGATTCTGGACTCCAGGAGGTTCCGGGGTCTGATCCAATATCTGGTCCATTGGAAGTGGTATGACCCAGAAGTACCAGTACCCAGAAGGGAATGAGTACCCATGCCAGAAGACTTCTTAAAGAAAAACATAGGAAATTCCCCAATAAACCTGGTCCTAGGGGTGTCAAAACCCCTCATCAAGGTTGGGTACTGTTACATGCCGCAGATCTGGCCTATTACGTTCCTATCTATTCCCCGCTCCCCTGGCTCTATCTTCCTCCGGCCAGCCACTCTCTTCCTGCATGTTGTCACGTGGACGTACAGCATGCAAATTAGCCACAAGCGCGCCGTTCTCCTTCTCTCCTGCCGCCAGGCGCATATTGGTTTCTGGTTCTGGCTGCTTTTTCTCCTCTCCCGGCTGCGCACTCTGTTCATTGGTCCTGGCTGCTGCATTACAGCCGGGACAAGCGCCTAATTACTTTTGGAGTCTGGTCCTGGTCCTGCCTTCTGGTTGGCCAGCCTCCCCTCTAAATAGCTTCTGTTGTCCTGGACTTCTCTTTTTCTCTCTCTCTGTCTTGCCTGTCTTTGCCTTTGATAGTTGAGTGCCCATTCCTGTCTGTCTGTCATTGTGGTGTTCTGTGTCACTGGGGTTTTTCTGTGTCCTTACCCGCACGCATAGAAGGTGTCCATTGGGGATCGCAACCTGCCACTGTCTGCGGCCCAGCCTATCCCCACCATCAGGGGCTCCAGTGAACACCAGGCTCTGGTTAGACTCCGCATCCTGGTGAGAATTCTCCTAACATTAAGCATCCCCACTCCCTAACCCTAAGTCACCGCCCTGCAGCCTAACCCTAAGACTCCCACCCTCGCAGCCTAACCCTAAATCCCCCCACCAGCAGCCTAAAAGGAAGTCTCTCCCTAAATGCCCCCAACCCACGCAGCCTAACCATAAGTCCCTGAAGAGGGTTACTCACCTCTCAGGTGGCCGAAAATGATTGGGTAAATATGCAAATTGAAAACCCACCCATTCATAAAAAAAATACTGCGATGGCTCTTATTTAAAATAGAGACAGCTGAAAAGCAACTTTCGGCAATCCCTATTTTGCAATGTAATACATTAGCCAAGCCATGTTGGGCTTGTACATTTTTGTCTTCTGTGAAGGGAAATGTGTATGGAGAACACTCACATCTTGTAATTCTAGATCCAGTCCTTGTATTTACTTTACTGTAAAAGCAATGATCAGTGACCTTACATATGTAGACGTTTCACAGTTACATAGGGCCTGATCCAGACCTACGCCCGCGAGCGATCGGACGCCGGTCGGGAGCGTAAAACCGGGCAAAAAAACGCACTGCGCATGTGCAGTATGACAACTTCCGGTCGTCCGAAGGACATGAGCGTACAGCGAGCGTATTTTGAGCGTATTTTTCGCCCAAGGGGCGTGCGTTTTGTACGACGATAGTCCGGACGCTCGAGTTACTACACAGAGGCGGGGATAGCCATTTAAATTGTACAGTATGGGCGTGCTAAGCCCCGTACGACCAGCGTATCGGTACGAAAATTCGCACGGACGCTTGAAAAAGTTAGGGTAGGGTTCAGCCGCCGTAAGTCGGTACAATCAATGGGAGTGTCATGGGCGTGAAAGTTTATACGCCCGGGCG
>WWET01006072.1:51092-69885 GCA_011038615.1 Limnodynastes dumerilii
GATCCCAAGCAGCATGGATTCACTGGGGGAAGATCATGTCAAACAAATCTTATTGAATTTTTTTACTGGGTCAGTAAAGTATTAGATAAAGAGGGAGCTGTAGACATAGCTTATCTAGATTTTAGTAAAGCTTTTGACACTGTGCCACATCGCAGACTGTTAAATAAGCTGGAAACTTTGGGATTAGAATTTAAGCTAGTTGCATGGATACAATCTTGGTTACAGGATAGACAGCAGAGGGTTGTAGTAAATGGAATCCATTCTAGGAATGGTAAGGTAACTAGTGGAGTACCCCATAGTTCTGTACTTGGACCAGTGCTATTTAATATCTTTATAGGTGATATTGCCTGTGCTATCGAGGGGAAAATATGCCTTTTTGCAGATGACACAAAGATATGTAAGAGGGTAGACATGCCAGGAGAGGTACAGAAAATGAGGGATGCTCTAGGTAGACCGGATGAATGGTCAAGAAAGTGGCAACTGCAGTTTAATGCCAAAAAAATGCAAAATCATGCAAAAATCAAAGCTCAATATATCCTTAATGGCACTACATTAGAAACTACTAAGGAGGAAAGGGATCTAGGAGTCATTATTTCATGTGACTTAAAGGTTTCCAAGAAATGTAACAAAGCAATGAGAAAGGCAAGGTTGCATAGAGAGAGGAATTAGTATCAGAAAGAGAGAAGTAGTGATGTCCCTTTATAGATCGTTGGTACGAATCAGTTCTGGAGGCCATAGCTACAGAAAGACATAAATACATTAGAGACTGTGCAAAGAAGAGCAACTAAAATAGTCTATGGCCTGTGTCACAAAACATACCAAGAAAGGCTAAAGAAACTAAACATGTATAGCTTGGAGCAGAGAAGTGAGAGGGGGGATATGATAGCAAGTTTCAAATATATCAAGGGTTGTAACCGGCTAGAGGAGGGTGACATTTTTCAAAGAAAGAAGTGTAATAGAGCACGAGGGCATGAATATAAACTGGGTGGTAGATTCAGAGGAAATGTGTGGAAAAATTACTTCACTGAAAGGATGATAGATAAGTGGAATAGCCTCCCATCTGAGGTGGTTGAGGCTAACACAGTAGAACAGTTTAAGCATGCTTGGGATAAATATAAGGATATCCTAAATCTCAAACTAAATTGTCTATTGGTAAATAGAGTCTAGGCTCAGTATAGATTTAAATAAACAACTGGGCAGACTGGATGGGCCATGTGGCTGTTATCTGCCGTCACTTTCTATGTTTCTATGTTTAAATACATATGGCACAATTGACATCTTACTGCCTTGAATAAGCCCACAAGGCAAAATGCGTGTTGGTGGCAAGGGGATTCCAGGAAGCACCCTGGTTTCCTGCATATCACTTTTATTTTGTTATTCCACTGGCTATATTTTCAATATGTGGCATTCTGATACCTCTTATTTCTACTAGTTCTATGGGCACTGACAGCATAGTGCAGGGTCAGATTTAGTAAACCTCTGTGGGGTGAAGTACCACCATGAGGTGGCTAAGGAGTCAGTTATAGGGTAAGTACAGGGCTTTTTTCTTTAGCATCAGGGAGGTTTCTCTTATACTGTATGCACATTTGTTATTTACATGTATTTTGTCTCCAATGAATATGACAATTATCTACCTCCTTCTGTTGCATTTTCATAACCGATGTACACTTTGCCCTAATTTATTGTTTCAGTCCGTGTCCATGTGTCGAAATTGCTTATTATTTTTTGTATTTCACTGCATAATTAAACTAATCCATCAAGTATTGCATTGAAAGAAACTTTTCCATCAAATGTTGGTAGTTGGTATGTCATGAGCCCAGATTGTAAGTTTACTTGTATTTAATTTAAAAACCTATTTATATGGCTCAACATTTCATTGTTAGAGTTAGGACCACCATATGCAGAAAGACCTTGACAGTGGCTGGTGGCTTATTATATATTTGTAAATATGTCTAATGGACATTTCTGAGTTTTATTTTACATATAGACAGTATACTGATTAATGGCAGTGTTGCTGGGGCATTTTCTTTCCTTTGTTTCTGTGACTAGCAGATAAACCCCAGCCTTTCATGCACCCCTTTGCATTTACCTATAAATTGATTGAGCAACTTACATTTTATGTTTGTACTGTTTGGGAGCATATCTGGGAGCAGCAGCTGAGAGGGGGTGTTGCTCCACAGCAGCTATTTTAGAGACTTTAAGGGGTGTCTCCTAAGATAAGTTGACTCTCAATTTAAAAACATATTTTTATGACCCAACATCGGGACTCTCATTGTTAGAGTTAGGACCACCATATGCAGAAAGGCCTTGACAGTGGCTGATAGCTTACCATATATTTGCGCAAATATGTGTAGCGGACATTTCTGCGTTTAAATTTTACAGATAGACGATATCGTCTGTTACTGGTTTATGGCAGTGTTGCCGGGGCATTTTCTTTCCTTTGTTTCTGTGGCTAGCAGATAAACCCTTGCTTTTCATGCACCTGTTTTGTGTTTGTGCTTTTAATTATTCCATTTTGAAATCTTTTAAAAAATTTTCATTATTTTTATATATATTTTGCTTGGTTTTAAATGTTATTATTATTAAAAGTTATGTTTTCTTATTAAGATTTCATTCCACCTCTTGATAATCTTATTAAGTATCAGCAATGACATTGATAGCTTTACTTAAATGTGTGCTATAAACAGGTCTGTCTCTCTATTGTTTTTTCTGCCAGTAGTCTAGTTTTATAATGTATCCATAGCCACACCTTAATTTATACATCATAATGACTTCTTAATTTAAATGTCTAGGAAGAACATTTTATTACTCTACCCATGATTTCATCAATTATGGAAGGAGATAGATAGGTTGTAGAGGTAGGCGAAATGTTACGAAACGTTAGAGAGAGACGGTTGGAGAGGATTTGATCAAATGGGCATGATGATGGTGGGGAGGATAGAAAAATGGAGTGAACTTCTACAGATTAGGTGGGGTTAAATGTAGATATAGGTGGGTGTTTGTGAAGGAATCAAGGAGGTGAAGAGGGGTAGCTAAGAGAAATGGCATCGAGGAGATGGCATTTCTGATGGTGACTCTTTTAGATAGGTGTTACACGCTGCAGTATAACAGCAGCGTGTAATGTTATCATTGTACTGTAGAAGGGTACTGTGGTCGTTGTGTTCCCTGCAGCATGCCTCCTTGTTAAAAGATCCTGGATGTTTAACTTGCAGCTGGGATGCCTTGGCTGAGATTTAGGCTGTGTGTATTTAGCAGCAAATGGGTATGTGGCTCTCCCTTTAAATAGCTGTCAGTTGATAGCCTCATTTTCAGTCAGAGCTTAGAGCTTTCTGGTGTTACCTATTCATGCTCCTGTTTTGTATGAGTATTTATCCTGTGATTGGTGAGTGCTACCTCTCTGTCTTGTTCCCCTATTCCTGTTCCTCTGTTTCCTGCATGTGTGAGCTGAGTAAGTGCCCCTGTTTGTTTGGTCTGTCTGTTTGTTATCTGTGCTCTGCTGTATTTGGTGCTTCCATCTGCACTACTCTGATTACCACCACCTGTCAGGTTATCCAGTCTGCCTGTTTGTACTTTTGTCCTTCTGTGTATTATGCTTTTGGTGCTTTCCTCCTGCACCATTCTCTTTGTGACAGTCTTTGCACTCTGTGTATTCTGCACATACTGCATCATTGTGCAGTTTTGCACCAGCTGTACTCACCCTGTAATTCTTGCCTCCACTCCAGTTTGTCTGGTCAATACTGTGCAGTGTATTTCCAGTTGTACTCACCTGCTATACTTACCTGCACGCCAATCTGTCTGATCAATACTATGCAGTGTATCTCCAGCTGTAGTCACCCTCTAATTCTTACCTGCACACCAACTTGTCTGGTGAATATAGTGCAGTAACTTTTTAACTGTACTTCTCGTTAGCTTATCTGCTTGCTAGTCTGTCCATGTGGACGTCTGTCATTATTTCCTGTCATCCTTTTCTCTATAGCACGGGATTGTCCACTGAGGGCTACTGGGGTGCTGCCAAGTCTATCCCCACCATTAGGGGCTCTGAAAAACACCAACCAGTAGTTAAACTCCATGCCTCAGTGCAGCAGTCTCATAACAGAAGGCGGTGAAGTCAGAGGCTGAGATGGAGAGTGGTAGTGGAGGAGGAGAGGGAGATAGATGAGAGTTGAAAATGGTGAAGAGATGGCAGGGCTTGGAAGACTGGGAGAGGCTGAAAGATTTAAAGAAGAATTTAATGGTGTGGGTTAGGGTGGAGTTGAATGAGAAGAAGATAAATTTGAAATGGAGATAGGCTGCGAGGGTGTGGGACTTCCTCTAAAAGTTTTTTTAAGAATCAAGTGATTGGTGGGGTTCTAAGATGCTGGGTTAGCATAGGGATTGGAGGTTGATTTGAGAGGGTGTCATTATATAGGGTTTCAGCTTGGTTTGGCAGGACAGTGTGGAAATAGGTTATTAGTAAATTATACTTTTGTCAGTGGAGGATGGGTTTAGGTGAGGGAGACAGGGTGGAGAAGGAGAAGAGGTGAGGGAAAAGGAGATAAAGTGATGGCCAGAGAGAAGAAAAGAAAATATGGAGAAGTTGGTTAGAGTGCAAGAGAAGACAAGCTCAAGAGAAAAGCCCTGGTCGTAGGTTGGTTGGGATGGTAATCCATTGTGACAAGCCCAGGGAGGAAAGAGAGAATAAAGTTTGGCTGTGCTAGGGTTAGAGGGGTTGTCAAAGAGGATATTGAAATTGCAGAGGGTGATTGAGGGGAGGTAAGATGAGAGAAAGTGGGGGAGCAAAACAGCAAAATTATCAAAGGGTCTATGGCCAGGCGGACAGTAGTTGAGGGCAATTCGTAGGTGGTAGAGCTGGATGGAATGGACTTTGGAGGAGGAGAATGTCTACAAACAGGACTAAAAGGGGTCATCACATGGATATGTGTAATACATTTTTATCAGAAAACAATTCTGCTCTGTTATTACAAAATTGTAATATTTACAGTTAAATATTAAAATATTGTAGTTTGAAGTTTGAAACCCCAACGTTTTATATATTACTCAAGAAGCATAAATGAACTATTTACAAAATGTTATAATTTTTTTCATTTTGTATTATTTATTTTAGTGGGGGCAATTTAGTTCTAAAACCTCAGAGGCTAGGATCTAATCATTGAGAAATTGAAAGACTTGGTTTAGATCCTATCTGATTATATCCCAGGACTGCATAATGCATATTGTTATAGATAAGAGATTACACTGATATTTTCCATAAAATATGCTACAGCTAATTACATATTCATCCATAAGGCACTGTTTACAGTTAAGGGTCTCTTCTTTAATCAAAAAATAAAAGATAATTTAGTATCTAAGATAAGAAATGGTTTAGACGCAATCTTTAATAATGCAAAATATAACTCAGGAACACATGGGAATTATTGTCATACAGAGATGAAAAATGCTGATATATTCTATATTAAAAGGACACAGATTTTTAAATGATAACTTTTTATCTTTAGTTAACCATGTTAAACGATAGAATAATTACTAAATACAACATACTTTCTATTCTACTTCATTGTTACTTAAAAATATAAATCTTAAGAGTCACCATCTTGTGGTGGAATGTTAGATTACAAGCTGTCATGCTATAAATTAAAAAGGAAATATGTTTAGACGATACACTAACAATAGTTTTTCTATAAATCACTGTATAATAACACAGAAAATGTTTGCCCCTTCTCCTTTCCCTTCTTTTATCTCTCTTTTCTCCTGGTCATTCTCTTGCATTTCAATGTATTTTATTCCTTCTCTTTTTTTTTCTTTTCTGCCTTTTTTCCCCTAGGATTTATATTACTATGTTGTAAGCTACAGTCCTCAGAGATGAAGCTGCCAATTTATTATTGGTCTTACAGGTATTTCATATCTGACACAAACCCTGTAGAGTTAATGCTTAGCGAATGAAAGTGTGGTGACACAGGCTGTGTACAGGGTGCTAGCTCTTATATTCAATTCACGATGAAATATTCATTTTATGTGGCACTGCATATGCTGTGTCCTTTCACTAATGTAAAACTGCTTTGAGGTAACCTTGCATTAGGTGACTTGTGAAAGGAGCTTCAAGGATACATATATAAAATTGTTGTCAGTCTCCAGTCCGAAAATGGCTGTTTAGAATAGACACAGCATGAAGCTCAGTTTTTGCTGTCTCTATTTTGAATAGCCATTTTCAATTGAGTATGCTAATCGACATAGTTACCCATTCATTTTCGAAAGCTGTCACCCACTGGACCCTGTCACACTTGCTGTCTGCCACAGACCCCACAGGAGAAAAAAGTAACTTCTCCAGGGACTTTTAGTGTTAGGCTCTGGGGAAGAAAGGGTTAGTGTTAGGCTCTGGGGTAAGGGAGGGTTAGGGTCGTGGAAGGGGATAGTTAGGGTTAATGTTAGGACTAGCCTGCAGGTAGTTAAATGTAGATTTAGGCTGGGGGATGGGAGACTTAGGGCCATGGAAGGGGAGAGTTAGGGTAAGGATCAGCCTACAGGTAGGTGAGTGTAGATTTAGGCTGGGAGATGGGAGACTTAGGGCCATGGAAGGGGAGAGTTAGGGTTAGGATCAGCCTACAGGTAGTTGAGTGTAGATTTAGGCTGGGTAATGGGAGACTTAGGGCCATGGAAGGGGAGAGTTAGGGTTAAGATCAGCCTACAGGTAGGTGAGTGTAGGTTTAGGCTGCAGGGATGGGAGACTTAGGGTCTGGCTGCAAGGAAGGGAGGGTTATGGTTAGGGGACCAGACCCAGAGATGGAAAATAAGGGAGAAAAATGACTCCTGGGCAAATATTTTGATTTCAGGGGGAGTCAAGTTAATTGTATGCTTTGTATGCAGGGATATATCTTTGAATTTTTTACTGCACACAGATACTGACCAGCTTTACTTTTATACTGTTATTTAGACTTGGGCTAGGAAACATCCTTTCTCAACTGTAATAATGGTTGCCAACAGATGCAATATGACTCCCCTGAAATCCACTTGGTTTGCCCAGGTGTAACTTTCCTCTCTTATTTTCAATCTCTGAATCTGGTCCAGGGTCATGGAAGGGGAGGATTAAGGTCATTGAAGGGTGGGTTAGGGTCAGGCTGCAAAGAAGAGGGGGGTCAGGGTTAGGGTCATGAAAGGGGAGTGTTAGGGTAAGGATTGGGGTTAGATTTATACCTACTTTTCAGAGCTCTGTCTTCAGTGCTCCAGGGATCAATTGCTTTGTTTCTTCGAGGCAAAATCAATTTCCCAGTCAGTTCGGAACTGACTGGTAGAGAACGGCCCTTTGAAAATAAAAAAAAATCTTAATCATTTGTTGTTTAGCTTTTAAAAAGTAACATAAAAATGTTATTCAGAAATGAACCCCATGTATAATCTTATCACTTGGTATAATAGTCCTAATAGTATGTTATTTTCAGAGCTATAACACTCCCACATATGCCAATAACATTTTAAAGAGGGTAATTACTATGGTAAGAAATGAGATGATCCTATGATTACATAATTGACTCACAACCACAATATTCTGCAAAGTGTCTGCGTGCGGTGCTCTTTGAAAAAGTTTGGATGTATTTTTTGTCAAGTAAATCAGACATGTATAAGCAGACGTGAAGAAGAAAAAATACGTTTGTCTATTTAGTTAAGAGAAATGAGTCAATTGTTCTTAGTTGTGACTCACAATAATGTATGTAATTTACATACATATTTGGAAACAAATAATTGCAGGCAAGGGCATTAGTCTTAAAAAATGCTTGTATTAGGGTGAATCATTTATAAAATGGGTAATTACACTAAGGGATTTTGTGTTTGCTTAAAACCCACTGGAGGAAGAAACATTGGAAGACATGTCAAAAATAGACACAATGCATTGTAAAGAACAAGCACGCTCTGGTTATAAATTCCTGCTAGCAAAGTAAATGAGACCAAATCAATTTTTCTTGGGTTGCTCACTCCAGATGTCGATGTAACAATGCACAGCTGCCTTTTAATTTTATCTAAATGGAGTGCGCATTTGTACAACAAACATGAAGCTTACCCTGATTAACAGCTCTTCTCCGTCTGGAATAAATAAAATGATGTGCATAATGAATTCCTTGTTAACCTTTTATTTGTATTGTCTGACTAAAGAAACACTAGATCAATATTGTCCTATTTTATACAAATATAAGCTTTCACCAGCTCCATGAAGCTCATCTATTGAGTGAAACATTTTTTATTACCATCATCCCTCATTTAAATTCTTCATTTGATGTTTATGTTAAACAAATACCAACATTTTGGCTAGTTCTACAAATCAAGTGATTAAAATATGTTCTTAACACATTGCAATAAGGGTGCAAATATTTAGCATCAGCATATATTGGCCAATAACATTGTACACCAGTTTAAAACAAAAAGCTCCTGTATAAGACATGTGCTACTCCCTCTGAACAATAAATTAGCAGCAACCTTGTGTTCAGACAACATATTCCCCATTGCCTCAATCCTAGCCACTGTATTTACATGAAGGGGTGTCATTTAGTTGAAGAGAGATCGAAAGAGAGAGAGAGAAACTACAAAGTAAACTGTTTTCTTTGATGGTTCCCTTAATTTCAAAGTAGTATCTAGAAAGCAGATCTAGTAAGCAGTTTAACCTGAAATATTAACTTTAAAGTTCCCCTTCCATTAGGATGTTGCCTTTCTCACACCTTAGTAATGAATCTGATCAGTCTGCTTTCCAGAGGCATATCTATGGGTCCAGCACCCCTAGCAAAGTAAGGGATGGCGCCCTCCCCATTATCCATATACTCCCAATACTCCCATCATGTGCCTTCAGCAGTCTCCCCCAGTATTCCCATGATGTACCTCCAGCCTCCCCAGTACTCCCATAATGTGCCTCCAGCCTCCACCAGTACTCCCATCATATGTCTCCAGCCTCACCCAGTACTCCCATCATGTGCCTCCAGCCTCCCCCAGTACTCACATCATGTGCCTCCAGCCTCCCCCAGTACTCCCATCATGTGCCTCCAGGCTCCAGCCACCCCCCAAAGTTTTCTTACCTTACCTGTGTCCTCTGAACGGGACTGCGGCTAGAACTGAAGTTCTGTGGTGACCAAGTCTTGTAAGGGAAATGAAGTCCTGCGGTCAAAGAGAAGCCAGTGACCGTGGGTATCCTAGCAACAAGCCAGCCTTCATTTTAAAAGCATACAGCTGCAGTCTGACTCCAGACCAGTGCGGCACTAGGCGACATTATCTCTTAGCTACTGGTGGGGTCGCCGTCCCCCTTTGGCTGACACCCCTTGTGGGTGCCATCCTGGCCAAGGGGTAGTTACGCCTCTGCTGCTTTTTAATATATAAAGCTGGCTCAGGGCCCAGGAATCACTGATTTCTACATTGTTGACCTGTGTTTTCCTCACTGTGCTGCCATTACATTTTTCTTTACTTAGTATTTATAAACCAGTATTTAATGCATATAATAACAGTTGACCAATACAGATTGGTCCAAGCAAAATGGGCATATTTATTCCAAGGATCAGAAAATGCAAGTATTGTGTGAGTGTACATGGGCATGTACCACACTTCTATTATGGATCTGAATCCTCTGGACATCCATACTGTATGTGTCTCTGCAGAGTACCCAATGGTGGGGCAGGATGAAGTGCTTGTGGACGCTAGTGGGATGGGGGTGTTTGCAGATATCACAGTACATTATGCACAGTACATGCAATTCCGCATCAGAATGCAGCCTACAGATTCTGCGTTCTGTGTGTGGTTTAGGATCTGGTTCATATTCAGTAATGTCACATATATTCATAAATGGCATTGTTAAACACTATACTATAAATTCTATAACACATATTCCCAATTATGTCTGAGATGTTCAGGTTTACAGAAAAGTTGCTGCTGTCATACACCTAATATTAAGGACTTTTTATTAGATATGAATATAGTTTTTCAAAGGAACATACAGAAAGAATGTGGGTGTCGGCGCTATTGGGATAATAAAACTAAGACTCTGCCGCCAAAGATACCACTGGGTACTATATCTAAAAATCCCTAGATAGAGGGAGGTAAATAAATCAACTCTATCTAAAATAACCTAAATGTATGGATGGCCGGGGTGGAAGGAATAAAAAAGAAACCTATATGCATACAATAAAACAGAATAAAAATAGATACAAGTAAAACACCTTGTAAATAAGCTATGACAGACACAGATCTAAGAAAGTAGTGTAGCTAGTTGACTATAATGTATCAATCCAACTAAAGGTAAATATAATGTCTTAAAGATAATTGTGGTGAATAAAAGCCCTAATAACATAAACTAACTAAATCTAATGTTACAAAATCACCAATAAAAATGTAAACAACGTGGTATAAATGAGTGCAGCACATTAAACTACTTAAATAGAAAATTCAATGAACTGACTCAATCCAATGATATTGAATCACCAATAAAGATATATACAATCAGCATTAATAAATTCATTAAATAAAAAAATGATAATGCCATATAACCCTTAAATGAAATTCAAACAAATTAGTCCCAAAAAAACACAAAATAGTCCCAAAAAAAAAAAGAAATCCTCAAGGTATCCAAAACCAGTTCAGTTTAAGTCATACGCAAGTTTTAAGTGGTAGGGGTCCTTGTGGAAATTGCAAGTAGGATGTCGATCTGCCACTGTTGCTCTTGCCTGTCTTTAGCCTTTGGATTGTTAGTCCCCTGTCCAGGGAGAACCGCCAACCCCCCGTGAGGGGGGGGGGACTTGGGGATATAAGGAAATAAGGAACAAGGAAAAGCAATCAGTAAAACAATTTATTATCACTTTCAAAACCCCTAAAAAAACAAACAGTCACAACACAGTTTAAAAGGGAGAGAGAGACGGGATCGTACCTAATGCGCCGAGATGCGCTCTCAACAGTTCCAATAGCACGTGGATGGAAAGTCCTGGGTGACGGGTAGCAGACAGGAGAAGATAAGATCCACGGCAACTCTTCAATGAATACACACCCCCCGATCTTGTAAAAACTTGATGACTTTGTCATCTCTTCATTATTACTAACACAAACAAATTAGATGACCTAAAAAACAATTCAATGTAAGCTGACAAGCAATACATACCAAGGTGCTTACCTATTTCATAACAGGAGCAATGCACTAATTCTTTCCAGAGCCTTTCACCAAAGGGAGAGGCTAACTCCTACGTGGCCAATCTGCCAACAGCATTGTAGCTCCCAGCACCATGTAAAGTGGGAGAAGAGATAACAAGCCCAAGTACAGTAAGTGCTGAACATAGTGGGCGGGGCTTCACAGGGGAAGAGCCGCCCACTTCAAATACTATATGTTAAGTGTTTGCTGCTAAGAATTAACATTTAACAAAATCTACATTATCCTGCGCCCACCATGTGGGACAGGGGTGCTGGTAGCCACACCCTAGTTACCGCGCTCTGCCAGTTGCCCATGCTTCATACAAGCTTTTATATAATTACGTTTGTAACAGTAATACTTAAGATAATACAAATACCAACTTTTATCACAAATTTGGGTCTTTTGTGAATGGATAAAATTAAAGACCGCAGCAATTACATTTCAGAACACAGGCCATATTCACAGATCCATTTTTGCACAGAGTTACATGCGTATTTTTAGGATTGGATTACCTATTTACATTGAATTTATGCACGTAAGTCCATTAGGCATGTACGTGTGAATCGCACTTGGGGACATATGTGCGGAGGGGCGTGGTTGAAATCCGCATGGACAAAGTTACGTGAAAGTGGGTGGGGGGAGGCATTTAAATGACCATTTGAGGGCGCGGTTAGTTACATCTCCATGTACGTAAGTATTATACGCACATAAATGCACATGTAGAGATAAGGGTGTTAGATGCCGCATGGTCACCTGTTCCCCGACGCCATCTTCAGCTCCCTGCGTGCCTTCCCTCTGCATGCCGTCACGTGAGCGGACGGCATGCAAATTAGACACGTGGACCCGCTTTCCTCAGCCTCCTGGCGCAGACTCCGGCGATGCGTTCTGGTTACTTAGCAACCAGAACGCTATCTCTCCCTCTCACGCGGTGCACTCTTTCTATTGGCCTGGTCACGCTACTATGGTTAATACTGGCGCCCAAATACCTCAGGAGGCTGGTTCCCAATATGGCTCTCTGATTGGCCAGCCTCTCGCGTAAATAGACCTGCGTCTGCACTTGTTCCCTGTCGGTTATAGCGTCTGCTGCCCCGTGCTTCTGTCTTTATCTGCCTCTCTTATCTTCTCATTGTTATGTATTGCTTTCTTGAGTGCCCCATCGTAGTCCTTCCTGGTTCCTGCCTGTAATCCATTTGTGTCATTGCCTTTCCTTGTTGTTTATCACTATTTGTATTAACCTATTCCTCTCCTGACTGCTTGTTAGTGGTATCCCTTAGGGGATCATCTGCTGGTGTGAGTGAAGTGTGAATCTCCTAGTTAGTCTTGTGTGTCAGTAAAGTATTGTCTTTCCAGTTTGTCCGTTCTGTGTTCATTGTTGTTTGTTCAGTACAGTCCCTTCTGTACTGCTTCAACCACTTACCTACTTCCTTCATCCATTCCCTCTTGGTCCCATTTCCTCCTCCGGGTTTTCTCTAAGGTGTGTATCCTGAAGAAGTCTCACCATCTCCAGTCTATCCCCACCATCAGGGGCTCTAGCGAACACTCAGACGAACGCAGGCTCTGCATATTGGTGAGTGACCCATTTCTTCTCTCTCCTTGTGTTAGGTCACCCTGGTACTCAGTAAAGGTAAAACCAAAGGGTGCCTATGGAGGCATAAGGCATTGAAAAACCAGCCCGTGTGAGGGGACTGTCATGGGTGTTGCCTTGCAACGTATGTGTGTATAATTGCGTAACTTTAACTAATGGATCTGTGAATACGGCCAACATAATGCTCTAATATGAAGTAGGCACCGATTTTTTAAAAAAAGAGACCACAACATAATATTCTGCATGTTGAGATATTTTGATAAATGAGTATTCTAAATGTGCCTCGGGTACGTACTAATGTAACCCAATATCATAAAGCCGGAAATTGTTTTGAAATAAAAAATATGTTGGCTTTCTTCCTATAAAATATAACATTATATATATAAATGTTATATATTAAATATTTATTTACGTTTTCAACTTTGCTATTATATTTCTTTCTTTGCAGTGAAGTTCTCCAACAATATTAAATAGAGGTGGGTACATTTTGTCAAAAATCAGACCCTTAAGTGAACTACTGGGGCTTCTGGGAGCTGTAGTTTCTTCCTCAATGCTTAAATATCCTTGGCAGAGAAAATAATTCAGCATGAGTCATGCTACTGCAGTGATCAAATAATACATTGTGGGAAATGGAAATGTGTTTTTTCTTTCATGTGCACTCAATCATTCAGTTGTAACTAGTGAAAACCAGAAAACATTGCACACATCATGAATCTTATTTCCAATTACCATCGTTGTCTTTCAAATCGTGCAGATCATTTGTTGACAAATAGAATTTACACTTATTTTGAGTAGTAGAAACCTCAGTTCTTAGTAGATGGATGTCACAGCATGTAATTTAAAATTATTTGATTGTTTTTCAGTAAAGAAATTGCATACAATAGAGGTTTAAACATATACATTGCAGGTAATAGATTCCCTTTCTGTCAACAATTGTCTTAATACTGTGTCCCAGTAACCTGTCATATAATAATATTTACCGAAAGGTTGCACAATAATATTCGTATAGGTTATATAGGTTTCATAACTTAAGGGTATAGTCATTGAAACTTATATAAAGGAAAAATGTAGATATTGCCAATAGCAACTTATCCATTTACAAGTTTCATTAGAAGAATAGGAACAAGAATTTGATTAGTTGTTATTGGCAAAGACATTACAATGTTTTTAGGTTGGGGGATGCAAGATATAATTTTGCTTTGGCAAGGATTTTGCCTAAAGTCTCTACGTGAGAGGAGAGACATGGGAGTTCCCTTCCCTCTTCCATGTGTACTTCCAGACCTCCATATGTACAGAACACATGCAGAGGTCTGGATCTCGTCCTACAGTATGCCCATAATTTACAAAGAAACATGATTGGTTCAAAATATGACATTGTCAAGGGACCATAGAAGATAAATCAGGATGACAATTAGATAATAAAAAATATGGAGGGATATCTAAATTAAACAAAAAGCTAATTGCCAGAAGATCATTACAATAATGTAAATTCAGAGCTTACAAAGGGACAGAATACAGCCCATGGTTATGACATGAGCATATTTGTGCAGAGAAATCAGAGTCTACTGTTTCTGCTATAAAGCTGCTAGATGGACTGAAGGTACAGGACGGGGGTAAGGATTGCCTGGCGCCCACCATAGTAATGCCTCCTATGTTAATGCTAGTTTAGCGCATGTTTAACTATTGGAGGTTATAGGAGGTGGTATCCAAAGGCTGTTAGACAAAGATTAGTTTGGTGGGATGCACTTGTCTTCTTGGCAACCTATTATTACCATTTCAAAAACATGCAAACACAGAAGTCCTTGCAAGTAAATTTAGAGAAGGAAAGGTTAGGTTATATCCATGATGCAGAAAGTGGAGGAGAATACAAAGTAAATAGCTGTTTGGTATGTAACAATCCCAAATTACCAGAGAAATTAAGGATGTATTCAGGAGTAGGCTGCACACCACTGTAGTTATAATTATTCTCAATGAGGATAGTGTGTAACTTATATTCACCAAGAGGAGTAGAGCTCGGACCAGGATGACAATTGTGTCTATTGCATCCTGCATAATGTAGACTTTTCTCATACTTTCCAACTGTTGAATATTAATTTTAGAGTGACTGAGAATATAAGCTTCAAGCAGAATTTCAGAGAAGCTGTGGGGCATGTCTACTGTATTAATGGTGTATCAAGTCCTGTCTAGAGGGCTATGCTGCTCTATCCAGTAGGTGTTTCTAACCTGACATCAGAGGTTATATAAAAGGGACCTCCAGTGACAGAAGCTTCATTAGCAATGGAACCCCGAAGGAGAAGGACCGGACTTCAGCATTACACAGGGAGAAGAAGGAAGATTCTGCAAGCAAGCTTCAGATGTCTTCAAGCAACTCACCCAATGATAGAAGACATCTGAAATGTGAGTATTAAGATTTTTTAAAATTTATTTTAATATTTGTGGCACACTATATAAAGTTTTTTTTAATGGACAATATATGGGACATAATTAAAATGATTCTAAACTATGGGGCCAGTACACTATAATGAATTACTATGAGGCCAATAGTTTTTCAGAATTTACTATCGAGGCACTATACTGTCATGTTTTAATATCTTGGCACTATACTGTCATGTTTTACTATCGGGGCACTACACGTTATTAATCATCTATTTAGACACTAAGCTATAGGGGACAAATAGGAATGTAATATTTACACTATCACGGGAACTCGCTAGGAAGGATTGTACATAAAATGATTTTTGGACACATTAGTCATGGCGCAGCATTCCATTAACAAGTGCGCATGCTGACACTTATAGTACTAAAAAGCACAGCATGCCCTGCAATATATGGGCATGCTGTACTTTCTAATACTATTTGCGGTAGCATGCTAAGGGCTAATAGCATGCTGCACATTGTTTTTTAACAGAGCAAAATTGCCAGAGATGATGGATTTACAAAATCGACGTTGTTAAAATTGGTGTAGTTAAAAATTGCCATTAAATACATAGAAATCTATGGTTTTACAAAGGGTACTGTTTGAAAATCGCTGATAAATAGGGCAAAAATCGCCAGAGATAAAAAGTGTTGCTTCTCATAGGCGACTTTACACAAATCGCTGGCAAATGGTCAGCAGTTAATGGCTGAGGTTATAAAAATGGCATCACAACCTGGAAGCAGGTGATGCTATTTGTTATTTTTAGTCAAATGGCCTGTATTGGTAACATGCAGCATACTACCTTTGTAATGTGTGCCTTGCACATTATATGAAAAAAAACCCCCACCTTAAAAAAAATACAAAATAAAAAATATTTAAAACCCTTGCCACGGCATGCAATTAACCCTTAGCATGCTGTGGCATCTAGTACTAAAAGGCACAGCATGCCTTTGTATTGCACGGCATGCTGTGCTTAATAGTACCATAAGCAGAAGCATGCCAAGGTTAATGGCATGCTGCCGCAACCATAATATCCTCTGTTACTGTAAAAAAAACATAAAGCGCCTCCGTAAAATCATCTAATAATATATCCCCTCCATTCTTTAATCTAAATGAGATTGCCGCTCCGCTCCTTAAAATACATAATATTGCCCCTTCATTCCTTAAATTAAATAATATTGCCCCTCCATTCCTTAAAATGCATAATATTGCCCCTCCATTCATCACAATACAAAATATTGCTCCTTCATTTATTACAATACATAATAATGCCCCTCCATTTATTAAACTATATAATATTGTCCCTTCATTTATGAAATAAAATGATATTGCCCCTGCATTCATGAAATAAAATTATATGACCCTTCCGTTCATGAAATAAAATGATATTGCCCCTCCGTTCATAAAATAAAATGATATTGCCCCTCCTTTCATGGAATAAAATTATATGGCCCCTCCATTCATTAAATATAATTATATGGGCCCCTATGTTTGTTACAAAATATTATAAACACGGC
This sequence comes from Limnodynastes dumerilii, assembly GCA_011038615.1. Classification (NCBI taxonomy): domain Eukaryota; kingdom Metazoa; phylum Chordata; class Amphibia; order Anura; family Limnodynastidae; genus Limnodynastes; species Limnodynastes dumerilii. Next base: position 67,751 of record WWET01006072.1, read on the forward strand.
CCATTCGCAAGCAATATAAATAGATGCTTCTTAGTTTTCCTTTGAAATAAAAACCCGGCAGTTATTTTAAAAGTCTTTTTAAATGAAAAGTATTACAACATATTGATAATACTCACAGTTTTGAAGTCTTCTTTCTGGTTCAGTGAGGATCGGGCCTCCGGCTTCTCTTCATCAGTTGGCTGGGGCAGGCGAGGATGTCCGTCCTCTTCTGAATGACTTTTGTTATTACAGGGGCCCTATTTATAAGGTCTGATGTGAGATACTCGGATGGATATTTTGTAAAAAACAGAGGGGCCATATAATTGAATGAACTGAATGGAGGAGCCATATCATTTTATTTCATGAATGGAGGGGCAATATAATTATCTTTAATGAACATAGGGGTCATAGCATTTTATTTCATGAACGGAGGGGCCATATCATTTTATTTCATGAACAGTGGGACAAAATGATATATTTTAATAAATGAGGGGGGGGGGCAATATTATGTATTGAAATAAACGGAGGGGTAATTTTATGTTTTTTAAGGAACGGAAGGGCAATCTCATTTATATTAAAGAATGGAGGGGACATACTATTTCGATGATTTTACGGAAGAGCTATATATTTTTTTTATAATAAGGAGGACATTATGGTTGTGCCAGTATGCCATTACCCTTGGCATGCTGTCGCTAATGGTACTAGAGGACACAGCATGCCCTGCAACACCGGGGCATGCTGTGCCTTCTAGTACTATATGCCACAGCATGCTAAGGGTTAATAGCATGCAGTAGCAAGGATTTAACAGCCTGTATTGTTTTGTTTTGTTTTTCAGAAGGGGCACAATCTACAGCGAGTTTAAAACAAACTACGGTGAGTTTAACACAAACTTGCTGTAGATGAATCGACAGACATCACTGTAGTTTAAAAATCCCTGGGGAGAATTGCTCCATAGTAAATATGGTGATTTTACAAAAAAAAATTGCCATTAAACTACAACGATGTCCATCGATTTTTAGGGGAGATTTAAATCACCCCTTAGTAAATCTGGCCCCCAGAGTCTGTGTAGCCTGAAGCTTTGTTGCTGTAACTTGACACAATACCTTTGTTTTTACCTGTGAGTGCACCTGTGCTTGTTTTCGATGTTTTACCTATTAACTGCATTGGACTGTGACTTTATGTCAACAATAAAGTTAACTTGTTTGCTGACCACTGCCTCCTGCTCCTTACTCTTCATAATCCACTACAATTGTGCTCAAGTTATATTCCAATATACCAAATTATCCCTCAGTATACCATACAGAGCCCTTTCATAATATAGGGGACTATTATTTTGCATTATTTGGACACAATTGAAGAGTAAACATCTTTACTATGGAACATGTGAGTGCCTTTTATAGGACATAATATGCCTACATTGGCGCACCCAGGGTGGGTTTCTGGTTGCCCAGAAACTCCCCAGATTGAAAATTGAAGGAAAAAAGTTAAAATGTGCAAAAAAAGTAAAATTTTGAAAAGGGGCTTGGCTTCACGGGTGCCGCAAAATGGTCGTGGCCTATTGCCCATGTGCGGTAGGCTGTCATGGAGGATGATGATCCTGGCCTGTGCTGCAATGGGAAAGCAGGTGAGGATGGTAAATGAGTCACAACATATTCAACAGTGCTTATGCCCTGACACAAGCTCTGGTCCATTCTGTAATGTGCTCTACTAATGCATTGTATGCTGCTATTGCTATTACATCTGCAGTGGCAAACGCATGATTTTGAAAGGGGGGTTTCCAATGTGTGTAATACATGTGGGGTATATTATCATAGCTGCAAACCTTTTGGAGCCTGAAAACCATGGTTGCCGACTTTTTGCAGCTTCTCTCCGGGAGATCCCGGAGAGAAGCTTGTGCCCCCTGCCGGGCGCGGGGCTTACTTATCATAGCACCTTTTGGAGCCTGAAAACCATGGTTGCCGACTTTTTGCAGCTTCTCTCCGGGAGATTCCGGAGAGAAGCTTGTGCCGCGCCGCAGGGGCGGGGCTTAATGATGTGATTTATGCAAATCACGTCATTAGGCTCCGCCCCTGGCTCATACTGCCCCGTTTTTACTTGCAATAGTGGTCGGGACGGGGCTTGATGCTGCAAATTGCGTCATCAAGTCCCTTCCTGTC
>WWET01006073.1:50967-67468 GCA_011038615.1 Limnodynastes dumerilii
GCGGCCCGTCGCAGTGAAGGCAAACTTATGGCAGCGTAAGCTGCCATAAAGCCCGCAAGACAGAGGGGAGAGACAGGGGGTGTGCACTCCCCTCTGTCTCGCGTAATTTCAGACCCCGCGCACACGGAAAGCACGCGGGGGTCTGGATCCGGTCCTAAGACATGACCTGAGGCCGGTGCCAATGTTTGATGTAAACCGTCTTTGGTTACGTCTGTGTGCCCCTTACTGTACACTGTACCGACTGTGTCGCCGCTTCGAACAACTGATTTCTGGAACCTACGATATATAACCGACAACTGAATCACGACTGTATCACAGGGCTGTCTACTTTTTATTCTGAGACCTCCCAGAGGGAAGATGTAGATTCCGGTATGGGGGCGGTGCTTAACATTGCGATTTATGCAATTGGACTGCGGGACAGGAAGGGTTAAGGTTAGGCTGCTAGAAGGAGAAGGTTAGGGTTAGACTGTGGGACAGGAAGGGTTAAGCTTAGGCTGGTAGAAGGGAAACGTTAGGGTTAGACTGTGGGGAAGGAAGGGTTAAGATTAGGCTGCTAGAACAGGAATTTTAGGATTAGGCGGCAGCACAGGAAGGGTTAAGGTTAGGCTGCTAGAAGGAGAAGGTTAGGGTTAGACTGTGGGACAGGAAGGGTTAAGCTTAGGCTGGTAGAAGGGAAACGTTAGGGTTAGACTGTGGGGAAGGAAGGGTTAAGATTAGGCTGCTAGAACAGGAATTTTAGGATTAGGCGGCAGCACAGGAAGGGTTAAGGTTAGGCTGCTAGAAGGAGAAGGTTAGGGTTAGACTGTGGGACAGGAAGGGTTAAGCTTAGGCTGGTAGAAGGGAAACGCTAGGGTTAGACTGTGGGGAAGGCAGGGCTAAGATTAGGCTGCTAGAACAGGAATTTTAGGATTAGGCGGCAGCACAGGAAGGGTTAAGGTTAGGCTGCTAGAAGGAGAAGGTTAGGGTTAGACTGTGGGACAGGAAGGGTTAAGCTTAGGCTGGTAGAAGGGAAACGCTAGGGTTAGACTGTGGGGAAGGCAGGGCTAAGATTAGGCTGCTAGAACAGGAATTTTAGGATTAGGCGGCAGCACAGGAAGGGTTAAGGTTAGGCTGCTAGAAGGGAAACGTTAGGGTTAGGATACCAGACAAGGAGTGTTAGGCGATGGTTAAGGTACCGTTTACCGTTTTACATTCTTTGAAGCTCCTCCAGGCGCTGTCACGGCGCTCTCTCCCTGGAGAAATCTTGTGATAACGTTCCAGGGATGTGGTTTGTTGCAAATCAGCCTTTCTAAGCCGTGAACCACACCCACCATTTATTGGACTGTCGGTCCGCAAGGCGCAGAAAACAGACACTTTTTGCCCAAGTCTGAATCCGAGTCCGATGTTTTTGGCACACGGCCGTATTCCGAGAACCGTATTTTTAGGATCAGATGAACTGCGCATGCTTAATAACTTTACTTACGTAAATTACGATGAATATACGCTAGTATGTGCATTAGACACGGGCATGTGAATCATACTTGGATACATACGTGCGGATGGGCGGCGTAGAAATACGTACTTGAAAATTGACATAAAAGTGGCTGGGGGGAGGCATGTGAAGGAACGCATGAAGGCGCGGGTATAAAGAACACATAAACGCCCGTAAGTACACACGGAAAGAGCAGAGTGTTCCAGGGACTCTCGGGGAGAGGGGAGTGTCGGGGAGAGGGGGAGTGTCGGGGAGAGGGGAGTGTCGGGGGTGTTGGTGGGTGTTTTCTTGCTCTGGCTGTGCGTAAAATTGCGTACATAAAAAAACGGATATCTGGATACGCCCCTGGGTTAGGAATTAAGGTTATGTTTAGGGTGAGGAACTATGGTTAGAAATTAGAGTTAGGATTTGGGTTATGGCTAGGGAATTAGAATTAGAATTAGGGTTAGGAATTGGGTTATGGCTAGGGTTAGGAATTAGAGTTAGGGTTAGGAATATTTGTACATATTGGCATTACAATATTCGATTAGACAGAAGTCTGATAGAAAATAGCCAATCAGTGAACGCTACGGGCATTTTAGGTTTGGCCTGTTCACTGTCGAAATTCAGAACCCCTCGTAAGTCCTTATATCCACCCACCCTGCACAATTAACATACCCCCCCCTTCCCACCTTGGCGGGCGGGGTGGAAGACCCGCCCCTTTGTTCGTAAATCCCATCGTACGGAACTAAGTTCGAACAGCGCGCGTAACATCTGGAGGATCCGGTCCTGAATGACGTCTAGCGGCTCAATTTTCGGAGACGCACATTGAGCCGTGGTTTGCGCTACGCGCTGTGAGAGCGTTCAGCGTTTTTCTTTTGCTTGGTTTTTTTTTTTTAAGGTTCTTTGTCCTGACGTGCGCCAATGACTGGCATTGTTTGGCTTTCCAGAAGCGAGGCGCGGAACAGCCGATACTATAGCGGCGTTCGGTGCTCTGTTGACATTGAGAGAAAGGGTTTGTGTGAATGTGTTAGCTTTGTTGACAGCCATTGTACAAAAGAGACGCTTGTACAGCTTGCCCGATCCCGTTAGCTGACTTAGACACTGATCAGCAGCGACGGGAGGTAGCGCCTCATCAACATTCATTAGATTACATGCAGGGGCGGATAGCCATAGGACTGACATGCAATATTTCCGGTATGCTGATGGCTTTCGAGGGTACGCTGCAGCTCATCTTGTGTTTGAAGATAACTAGGATGTTAACATTAAACAATGGTGGTCACTAAAATGCTGTCTGTATAGAATGACTGTCACTAGGATGCTGTCTGTATTGTGTGCTGGTCGCTAGGATGCTCTCTGTATTGCATGGTGGTCCATAGGATGAACTATGCCTTGGGTAGTGGCCGCTAGGATGCTTCCTGTATTGGTTAGTAGTCACTAAATTGCTTTCTCTATTGGTTGGTGGCTACTAGGATGCTGTCTGTATTGGTTAGTGATCACTAAATTGCTTTCTGTATTGGGTGGTGGTCCCTATGATGCTGTGTGTAATCAGTGGCAGTCAATGAGATGCTTTCTGTATTAGGTGATGGTCACTACAATTCTCTCTTTATCGAGTGGTGGTCAGTTGGATGCAGTCTGTATTGTGAGGCAGTCACTAGGATGCAGTCTGTATAGGATGTTGGTCACTGCTATTCTGTCTGTATCAGGTGGTGGTCACTAGGATGCATTTAGTATTGTGTGATGGTCACTTGGATGCAGTCTGTATTGTGAGGTAGTCACTAGTCTGTATTGTGTGGTGATCACTTGGATGCAGTCTGTATTATGAGGCAGTCACTAGGATGCAGCCTGTATAGGTTGTTGGTCGCTGCTATTCTATCTGTATCAGGTGGTGGTCACTAGGATGCATTTTGTATTGTGTTGTGGTCACTTGGATGCAGTCTGTATTGTGAGGCAGTCACTAGGATGCAGTCTGTATTGTGTGGTGGTCACTTGGATGCAGTCTGTATTGTGAGGCAGTCACTAGGATGCAGTCTGTATAGGATGTTGGTCACTGCTATTCTGTCTGTATCAGGTGGTGGTCACTAGGATGCATTTTGTATTGTGTTGTGGTCACTTGGATACAGTCTGTATTGTGAGGCAGTCATTAGGATGCAGTCTGTATTGTATAGTGGTCACTGTGATGCTCTCTCTATATAAATGTCTCTCTTTTCAGCTGGGTCCAGTGTTATGTCCTGTATCAGCTGCTTTTTCCTATTCTTCGGGAACAGTGAGTCTGCCATGATCGCCTTGCTCTGTCTCTTTGGCGGCGTCAGCATCGCCTCCTGGAATGCTCTGGATGTCCTTACAGTGGAGCTCTACCCCTCCGACAAAAGGTAAACAGAAAGCCCTGGAGAGGGACTGCTTTGAGGAAGAGTAAAATGGGCAAAGACCATGGACATAGCCATTCTGAACCCCATATGCTATAATATACAATGTATTAAATGTCCACCTCTCAATACCCCCACATGTTATGGCAAGACGCCTCACCATCCCCCATAGGAGTAATACCTCAACCCCTAGAGAAATGCCTCTACCTCAGTTTTAAAAGCATTACCCCAAACTACCCTACATATTATAGCATTGCTCCACATATTACAGCATTACCCATCACCACCCTCCATATTATAGCATTACCCAACACCACTCTACATATTATAGAATTACCCAACACCACCCTGCATATTATAGCATTGCCCCAAATATTACATCATTACCCATCACCATCCTACATAATATAGCATTGCTCTACATATTACATAATTACCAATCATCACCCTCCAAATTATAGCATTACCCAACACCACCCTCCATATTATAGCATTGCTCTACATATTACAATATTACAAATCACCATCCTATATATTATAGCATTACCCAACCCCACCCTCCATATTATAGCATTACCCAACACCACCCTCCATATTATAGCATTACCCAACACCACCCTCCATATTATAGCATTACCCAACACCAACCTACATATTATAGCATTGCTCTACATATTACAGCATTACCCATCACCACCTTACATATTATAGCATTGCTCTACATATTACATCATTACCTATCACCATCCTCCATATTAGAGCATCGCCCAACACCACCCTCCATATTATAGCATTGCTCCATAAGTTACTGTATTACCCAACACCACACTCCATATTATAGCATTGCTCCAGATATTACAGTATTACCCATCACCATCCTCCATATTATAGCATTACCCAACACCACCCTCCATATTATAGCATTGCTCCACATATTAGAGCATTACCCATCACCATCCTACATATTATAGCATTGCTCCACATATTAGAGCATTACCCATCTCCATCCTCCATATTATAGCATTGCTCCACATATTACATTATTACCCATCACTACACTATAGCAATCACTTATCACACATACAATAATTCCCCGGATCTTATACTAATACCCCACATCAATAAGACAACAGGAGAGCACTTGGAAAATTAGTTCTAGTGGAAAACGCATCTTCATTCGCCTCCTTTCTAGCAAATAAGGTGAGTGGGGAAAATCGGAGGTGCATTGAGACTCATAACTGAAATGATAGTTGATGAAGGGGATAGCCTCTCAGTAGAGGTGGTAGAGGCTAATATAATAGAGAAATATAAAAACGAAATGACATAACATGACCCAGGTAATAGGAGGTAGTAGACTGGGTGCAACAGGGAAAACAACAGCAGCCTAAACATTAAATGATACAAGATCCACAGATCCACTAAACAGAGGTAGCAGAGGATGTACAATGCAAAGTATACAAATAGCAGCACGCAGTCTGGGAGGATAATCAGTATACAGGTCAAGGATGAGCTGGTACATGTAAACACATGAAGGAAAAATCAGGAGACTGGAATACAGCAGGCAAGAAAACCAGCAGCAATAACAATGACCAGCAACCTGATCAGCAAGAAGCAGTCCTATATAAGCAAGCTGATCAGGTGCTGGTGATTAGGTAAACGGCCAAACCGCAGCCCCTAGGGGCAGGTCAGGGTAGTATCCACATATCTAGCCATGTAGGGCCGTATTGACAGATCCGTTTTCACGTGGAATTGCGTGCGTATTTTTAGGCACGGTATAACTATGCATGCGTAGTGACTTTATTTGCGCAAGTAACGCAGAATATACGCACGTAAGTGCTTTAGTCACGGACATGTGAATCGAACTTGGGGACATACGTACGGAGGGGTGGGGTTGAAATACATACCTGAAGAGTTACGTGAAAGAGGGTGGGGGGAGGCATTTAAGTGAGTCTTTGAGGGCGCGGGTACATATAGGCCTTTAACAAATCACTGTGTTGGAGCAGGAAGATAGGAGATAAAAGCCTCCCGATTTGTGGTTCTGAATTGGGGTAAGGCCTATATAAAATGATGTCATTGGAACCGTGCAGGAGGCAAGTAATGCAATATTCCAAATATTCCTTCACTCATATATGCGATGGCCTTAATATTGTTATTTTATTCAACATAAGCATTGTATCTTTCTCATGTTTAATATAGTTCTGCTTTCTTGCCCTTAAGAATACACTTGCTCCAAACTATTAAATATAACGCTATTTCATCGTCACATATTGGCTAATGACGAGGGACGATTTAAAGTTTAATTAGTGGATTATGAATCATCAGTATATAGATAGAAACATAGAAAGTGACGGCAGGTAAGACTCACAAGGCCCATCCAGTCTGCCAAGGTGCTTTTTAAAAAAACTATACTGACCCTAAACCCTATTTGACCCAGAATTTAGATTAAGATTTAGGATATCCTGGTAAAATTGTTCCACTGTGTTAGCCTCAACCACCTCAGATGGGAGGTTATTCCACTTGTCAGCTACTCTATCAGTAAAGATTGATTTGCAACTTAAATATATATATTAGATTTATAAGAAGACACGGTGCTACCAAGTTTTTGTACTTTTGTAAATTGAAACATTTTGAAGATAAGAATATAGAAATATAGATTGATTCATGGCAAACGTTGACCCAAAAACTTATTTTGAATAGTGTAAAATTAACATAAAAATGTATCACATGGAACAGTGACACCTGCTGGTCAGAACGAGCAACTACCCTCAGAAATCACAAAAGCTGTGCCTGAATTCTTTACATGCTGCAGCTGGGAAACACTAACAGACAATATACACAGCATGATACAGGTGCTGTCATCGATGTTTAACCGGAGAGTAATTAAGATGAGTAATATCACCACAAATAGGCTTAGGAACACTGCAGAGACAGGCTAGTAAGTCTGATGTCATGGTAAACAGTCATTAAATACTTTATCAGTCTCTCCATCATCCGAGATGTCTCCATTAGAATTTATTCAGGCTTCACTAATCTCTACTAAACCATTAACATGTTTCTTTTCTTCAAACACTTAGAGTCACATTGACTTTCATTTAATGGAACTGTTCTATAGTTTATTAGTTACACCTGCCTTATATCTACAGTTATACAGGTTTTTAAATGGTAACGTTAATGCAGAAATTGCATATATATCTTTTTGTTTCCTTAAATAACAAACACAATCAATGTAGTACAGCGATTCACGGCTACAGACCTTGTGATGGGAGACAGTATTACTCGTGTTATAACATCATGTGTAGTAATACTTTGGTCAAATTGGACAATTATAATGCCACACTGTCCAATGCTACACAGATACAGCACCCAATCCATGTACACACTGTCCAATGTTACACATATACAGCACCCAATCCATGTACACACTTGTCCAATATTACACAGATGCAACACCCAATCCATGTACACACTTGTGAAGCTGGTCAGTATCTCTGTGTAATAAACAAGAACAAAGTATTGTCCTTCCATGTAAACAATAAAATTAATTGGACCATCTCTCCAGAAATTCAACATGGTTTGGTCCAAGTGTAACGTTCCACCCGTTTTCCTCTTATTTTCAAACTCTGGGTTCGGTCCATAGTTCCCATTTAATCCATGGGCTACATACATTTCATTTACCATGACAATGTTTTACTAAAGCTTTCCCATACCTTCAAATATTTAATGACCATGATATTTGAATATTTAATGACCATGATATTTGAATATTTAATGACCATGATATTTGAATATGTAATGACCATATCTGAATATCTAATGACCATATTTGAATGTTTAATGACCATGATATTTGAATATCTAATGACCAGGATATTTGAATATCTAATGACCATGATAGTTGAATATTTAATGATCATGTTATTTGAATATTTAATGATCATATTTGAATATGTAATGACCATATTTGAATACTTAATTACCATGATATTTGAATATCTAATGACCATGATATTTGAATATTTGATGACCATGATGTTTGAATATTTAATGACCATATTTAAATATTTGATGACCACGATATTTGAATATTTAATGACCATATTTGAATATTTGATGACCATGATATTTGAATATCTAATGACCCTGTTTTCCTCCATGTTGCATTTATTGTGCTTCCTGTCTCATTTTAGGACAACCGCCTTCGGCTTCCTGAACGCGCTGTGCAAGCTGGCCGCCGTCCTGGGAATAAGTATCTTCACCTCCTTCGTTGGGGTAGCCAAAGCAGTGCCTATCCTCTTGGCATCTGCCGCATTGGCTGTGGGTAGCTTTTTAGCCCTTAAGCTCCCAGAGACACGAGGTCAGGTGCTTCAGTGAGCCTGGCCCTTGTTAAAAAATCAAAACTAAACAAACAAGAACCATTAGATTTATAGACACTGTGAGATGTCTCTTTTTTTTATGTTTTAAGGCCCATTTTCCATATCCGCCCCCCAAAAAAATATATGGTCAAATAATATGCATATGTATTATTGAACATCTTTGCACTATTCCTAATCTGAGGGCTCCCTCTGAGATGAGTTTGGGGGCTAAAGGTGATTAATTTTGCTCTAGGGAGAAAAACAAGACTCTGTTTTGACATTGAAAAGAGCCAATTATTTTCACTTTATTGGACGGTACACTATGATTCTTCAAGGTAAGATCGGAGTGTTGGTATATACCTTTCCGACACAAAGCCACCAGAAATCTCCCCATTTTGGTAGTCCAAATCCGGTCTCTAAGAATGTATTTAATGAATCCCCTAAAAAGAGAGGTTCTAACCATTATATGTTCTAGAATCTGATTGGTTGCTACGGGCACCGTCTGCCCTTTCATTAAATATAAATTCTGAAATATAGACTCAGCTTCAAGGGACATTGGGTTGCAATTGGTTTATGGATCCCTTAAACGTATCCACAAACATTCCATACGTTGAAGATTTAGTCAGGTGACAATCTATAGAATTCTCTTAAAGGATGCCCATTCCTTTGTTGCAATTATTCATTAGTGATGATGGCGCAAAAGGACCTTTTTATTTAATTATTTCTTCTTGAAATAAGTTGGCTAGACGATGTCACTCAAAAGTGATTAAGTGACAATCAAGTAGCAATATATTATGGAGCCATAGGAATCAATATCATGGAAAACGCCAGAAAACGTTTGAATAATTATCCCCCAGAGTCTTCATTTTTACCACTCTAATTGCATAAGTTGGACACAGACGTTAGCCACCTGTGAATTAAATGCTAAGATGTTTTAAGATGGGGCGGAGGACAAAAGTCCAAACAAAAGTTGATAAGGATCGCTCTAGAATTTATAAATAACCAAGAAAAAGCACATGAACCAAACGGCTTGTAATTATAAGCTAACAAGACATTCCATAATATGACACATTCCATTAAGAAAGACTAAAACTATCAGATGCACATTTTAGTCCTTTCTGAATAGATTACTGGTTTCCTCGCAGTACAAGCAAAGCACAAGCTGCAAGAGACGGAGATACAACTTAGTGTTCCCAATGTCACACAGAGGGGCCTATAGATGACTTTTAAACATTGGTGGAAGAAAAATGTTGAAAAATATATTTATTGGGTTGGAAAGTTTCGCAGCTGAAATCTCCATCTAAAAACCTGTGAATTTTTTTTATTTTATTTCTTCTATGTCGCTCAGTGGACTAAACGCCTCGTCTGATATCGAAAATAAAAGCATTTACTAATATAGTATTAGTAAATGCTTTTATTTTCGATAGTAAAGCAATCATTTACAAGGGTCTCCCGACACCTCACATCGTATAATGTATCTGCAGTAATCTTGTAAAATAGTTTAACTTATTTTAATTTTAAGGGAAAAACAAACAAACCAATGTGTTTCGGGACTCTTGGAGGTAAAGAACCTCTTTTTGTACGTTGTAAGCCTCCATATGTGATTTCGTTGTAGTAATTGTAGTTATAGTCAAGCCGCAACCTGTCTCCAAAAGAAAAATAACACTGCATGTCTATTGGGTGCCATAGTCTTAAACTGGCAAATTTATCGGTAGACACATTTATACATCAAAAAGACAAACTAAAAAAAAAAAAAAAAAAAAAAAAAAAAAACACAAAAAAAACAACAACACAAAACAATCCATAGCTGTAAGGAAATTCAATAAAAAAACTGTAATTTTGCCGCCATGTGTATAATATTGTAAATATATAGATATATATATGGGCATATTACAGTTCTACATCTTGACTGAATAGACCAAGCCCTATATTTATGAACTTTGTTGGAACATATCAATATATATATAATGTACACCTGATCTGAAGCCTACAACAGAGAATCCTTCATTGTTGGTCTCCATTGGATGTTTCTCCAAGGATGTATCATGTACAATCGGCAAAATGTCTTCTACATATAGAAGCGTCTGGCTTAATATTGGGTATGCAAGATGACTGCGTTCCGATGTCATACAAAGACTATGAAAGTATCAGATAGGCCAGCAACCCACTAACAACCGCTTGCATATTCCTGTGACACATATTGTTGAGTCGTTTGTGGACCAGATTAATCAACTGTTGTCATTCTCTGATGTCCTTCTCCGAATTTTTTAACCACAAATTACCTATCAACCTGGAAACTTGTCCAAGTCAATGCAGACTCATAACCCGAAGGTAAAACACATTGGGTCGTCTTCTGCTGTGGGACCATACCTTGAAACCTCCACTGGATAGGATTCAACGTATCTTTAAGCAAATCATAATGCTTATAACTCAATAGCTACAGGGCACAAAGAAGGTTGAGTCCATGGCTATAACGGAACACACGGAGTAACACGAATTGGACCCATTGCATTAAATAAACACAGTATACTGGACAACCTCTTCATGCTCCTCACCTTCAAGGCTTAATCTTTGTTTTGTCGTCCGTAAAAACTGCAGTTAGTCTGATGATGTATATTGCGATTCTTTATGCTGGCCATTCTAAGCAAAACATTGTACAACTTTGTACAGAAATGTTAAAAAAAAAAAAAAGAAAAATATTGAAAAATCTAATTATTTTTCAATGGTAGATAGTAATTGTATGTGATTATGCCAAATTTCGAGTCCTGTGTAGTTTTTTTTTCGGTAACTAGGATTGCTAAAGTATGTAGCGTCAACATGTTAGTAAGTGACTAGATTATAAATATATATAAATATATTTTCTTTGTAGATTTCGACCAACCTCAACTTTGACTGCAACTTAATGTTTTGCCATTGTGAACATTTTTAACATTTTTACTAAATTTTCATGACTATTCTGACCCTTTGAAAGAATCTCGACTTGATCAAAGGTTTGATATGCACATAGAAAAAAATGTAAACATGCGTTTAATCATATGGGCATGCATTTTAGCCTCGGAACGCTGAACTACTGCTGATCAAAACGTACAAGACAACTGTATTGTCAACATGGTAATGCCTTTCCATAGACTGTTTCCATAAATGTTGATTATAAAAACTATTTTGAATACTTAGCAATAGGACGTTCAGTGATGGACCTCTTGCAAATTTAGATAACTATTTCATGGCTTTTAAAGATGGTACCTTCTACTACACCTAATGAAGCGTCCCTCAGACCTATTCGGGCAAAAGAATCCTTTGACCTGAAGAGCGTTAATTTAATTGACCAATGTTTAAGTTTACGTTATGGCTGTTTCTCAGATTTCGATACAGGGTCCAGTACAAACGTTATCTAAGGAGACCAAAAAAAGAACTTGTACAATTTCATACATATACATATATGTCCTTTGACAAAGATCAAATGCATTGTTACGGAGAACGTTTATGTTGGGGGTGGAAAAGAAGCATTCCCATTGGATGGACTGAAAAATTATTCAATTATTGGAGCCGTGAAATAAAACTCAATACTCAAATGCAAACGTGAACTTGAAAGTCAAATTCAGACCTAAACCACCCCAAATAATCATTGTAATACACAATTCTTTTGTCCATTTAAATAATACAGTGTGTATGGACTTGCAAATACACTGTATAGTAGTTTGTTCGGTTTTTTTTTAATAGACTTAATGAACTTGAATATTCTTTGGCCTCCATGCTGAAATTCACTGATGACAAAGCGCGTCATCACCTGATGCAGAGAAACGCGTTGTTATAACCTACGTTCGTGTTTGAACAATACAACATTAGGGACTTGTGGCTTGAAAGGAACTGCAACAAGTAACTAAAAGACAGGACAAGCAAAAGGGAATAAACCGCGTCACTGTCATCGGTTTGTCATGAACACATTGTGACAATCAGTTTGTGTGCAGTGTATATGTCACCTCTGTCATTTTCTTGCCAAATATTTTTCTACATTGGTTTATATTTTTCGTCTTACCCGCTGTACGACCTTCAAGAACTTATGATGCAATATTGTAGATGTGTTTAAGGTATAATAATAAAGATGGAGAAGTACTGTAGCTCGGAGGTCAGCCATTTTGTGACCTGTCTATAATTTAGCAATGGCTTTCGGCCTACTTACAAGGCAGCCATTTTGTGAAAACACTCTGAGACCTTGTGATGTTGTTAATAGTTTCTAATGAACTCTGATGCTGAATTAGCTGTTAAAATGGCTACCTATGTTGTATGTCAACAAACTTGTGTCATTCATCTTAATCTTTATATAAGGGAGACAATGTTGACCATTGTTGAGGTACCTTTAGCTTTTGGACTTGTTAGTTGGCTACTGACATGAAGAGTTAGGAGGTAGATACAAGATAAGCAGCAACTATTGATGTCTACACAAAATGGTGGTTGCTCAAATCAATATATAGGTCCATATAAACAGGTGCATGACAGGCCGGGGTAATCTAAACGGATACAAAGGAAAGAAAATGCCCCTGCACTCTTTTATTAACCAGTAGCTAACCTGATATTCTAGCTATAAAATAAAGTGCAGATATATTAGGTACACACATTTGCAAATATTAAGTTCCCTGCCACTTTCAAGGCGTTTCTGCTGAGGCATAGACACCAGAATACCAATCATCCCAAAAATTTGGAAACCAAGCCATGGTCACTTGAAAGACTAAATAAATCGTAAAATAAGATTTTTAAAACCAAAAATGGCACAATACAGTCTTAGAAATTATTAGGGTAGCTAACAAAATATCAATTTGTGCCCCTATATTTCTCTCCAGCTAAGTACTTCTCCAGTCTCTGTACGATAACTAGTCTTCTTGTTCATTTCTTGTAGTAGCTGGTCTTCACATACGTAGATCTGTCCGTTTTAAAATCTGTACCGTGATGTAGTTTTTAGATGTTTGTAAAAATCCCGGGTATGAAAAAAAAAATAATAATTACAATCTCCTCGTCTTGAAAAATGACCCGTTTTTGTCTGTACAGAAGTGAATAGTTATATGAGAGGTGTTTTACTGTCATGCTGATACGGTTCTGTGAAAGGTGTGTGAGACTAAACGCTCCCTGGATAACAATGACTTCTATTGTGCATCACATGATCTCCAGCGTGAGCTACAATATCAATAAATATATGTCCAATACGTGGTGTCAGTCGTGGTCAATGTGTCTGTGAAGGTTGGAAAAAAAAAACGGAATGGGGAAATGGGAAGAGTGAAATGCGTTGTTCATATAAGCCATTCGGTATTTTAACTATCATTTATTCTAGCACATTCCTATGTGCGGAGGGGCGTGGTTGAAATCCATACAGACAAATTTCCGTGAAAGTGGGTGGCGGGAGGCATTTGAATTAGCATTTGAGGGCGTGTTTAGCTACATACGCACGTACGTAAGTATTATATGCATGTAAATGCACAGGTAGAGATAAGGGCGCTCTATGGCGGTGTAAGTCACCGAAAACCCGTCTGTGTGAGGGGAGTGTCATGGGTGTTGCCTTGCAACGTACGTGCGTATAATTGCGTACCTTTAACTGACGTTTCTGTACATACAGCCCGCAACTAGTATCTGATTGGTTGCTCAGGGCTACAAATTTACTTTTCCTTTACTATATATAGGCCCTATTTTGAATGCGATATAGCCGCTAGCTGAACTTGTTGCCAGTAGATAAACTGCAACCACTAGGGCTTAAGAAGGGAGGGTTAAGCTGCGGGACATAGACATAGGGCTCAAGATGTAGAAGGTTACGGCCTGAAAGGTGAGGTTAAGGTTAGGCTGCGGGAAATGGAGGGTTAGGCTCAGGGGAGTGTTAAGTTTAGGGGTACAACAGAGGTTTACCTGTCGAACTAGAAATCTTCATGGCTCCGGGAGCTGCAACACCGGCGCAATCAAGAATAGAGACTGCCGGCAATTGCCGTACGATGGTCTTTCGAAAACGAGACAATTTTACCAGCAAGCCACACCCGTCCTACAGAGTGTTCCCCATTTAAATGAAGAGAACACTTTCTAAATTCTGGAAGTCCTGTCCTCCACGCTAAGAGCATCGCAATAATGACCGGATTCTAAGATCGCTGCTCCAAAAGCAGATCAAGTGGAAGGCTGGTAGCCAATCCCTGCTGTATTCACGCATCAGTGCGAGCCAATGGGAAACCATTCCGATCACATGACCCTATCTTTAATTTAGGATCTCTCGGCTGCCCGAATCCCTGTCACTTTTGGAGATTGTAATAATAGACCTCTCCTACTTACAGTCCTTACCTTAAAATTTCCGAGCCGCACACACTTGAAATGTCCCTGAAGTCTGCTAAGAGCGTAAGGAGCTTTAAACGCCCTTATTGTACAATTATAATGTATCCCCCCCTCTCCCACTAGTGTACACCTAGGACCTGATCCTGACTTTCGCCGATGCGCTGTGCGTACTAACGCACATCATATCGGCATGCACTCCCCCCCGACACTCCCCCTGTGGCCGACGTTATTAGACTGTTACGCCGGCTGAAAGCTACTTTAACTTCAGCGTAACAATGTGATATTACGGCCACAGGAGCGTCAGAAATGCCGATCTTATGCAGCCGCCCGCCATATTTACGGCGGAGTTCAGGATCAGCCCCTTAGCGTATAGGTCTTGAAAGATGAGCAGTTGTCGTACGAGGACATAGCAGTATACTGTGTATAGCTATGCCAAGCACGTCCTCTATGGTCTACGTGCCCCCCTCATACACAACTCTGCCATAGACAAAGTACTGTTGGCAGCAGCAGTACCCGGGCGGTGGCACTCCACCTCCGCGACGTCACACATAGCTGGAACGCCACAGACCTGCAGGAACCATTCACACCGGGCAATTGCGCAGGGAAGGCTGATATTTGAAGATGGTCCGTCTGGGCATCGGCCCGCTGATGGGTACCAGCTCTGCAGCCGCAGGTATCGATGATAGCAGACTGGTGACTGGGTCTCATCCATCTCCTGGAGAGCTGAGGTGAGTATGTCCTATGTCATTACTGGCATTACATTATACACTACTGAGGAGGAAAGGGATCTAGGGCCTGATCCAGAGCTACAATGTTACACTGAGCGCTGTAGCGCTCAGCGTAACATCGCTGCTCTGGCCCGACACTCCCCCTTGTAGGAGCGTATTAACTGTCCCTTACGCCGGCTGAAGGCTACCCTAACTTCAGCCGGCGTAAGGGAGAGTTGATACGCTGGGACGGCTCCCTCCCAGCCTCATTTGACAGGGTGGACTGGGACTTCCTTTTCGGGGTGCTGGGCCATTTGGGCCTGGGACCCAATTGCATGGGGAAAATCCAAGCCCTCTACTCCAACCCTTCGGCCAGAATCAGGATCAATGGAGGACTTTCTGAGTCCTTCCCGATCACAAATGGTACCCCCCCTTTCCCCTCTCCTATTTGTTATTGATATGGAAGCCTTGGCACCCACGCTCCATCAGTCACCAGATATTAAGGGAGTCCAGATTGGAGGCAAGGAATACAAATTAGCGCTCTTTGCCGATGATCTTTTACTTACCCTCTCCTGCCCTGCAACCTCTCTCCCTTCCCTATTAAAACAATTCCAACTCTTTGGCCAGCTCTGCAACTTCAAAATGAATTTGGACAAATCTGTTGCAATGAATATTAATTTGCCTAGCCAGCAGCAAACTGCACTGGAACAAAGCTTCCCCTTCAAATGGGAGCAGGCCAAAATGACCTTAACCCCGACCCGTCGCAACTTTTCTCGGCCAACTTTCCTCCTTTCCTCGCCAAAATAAAAAATAAAAAACCTATCAACCTGGACTGCGAAGCACTTCTCTTGGTTTGGTAGGATCAATATAATAAAGATGAATGTGCCTCCCCGTATCCTGCACCTCTTCCAAACTCTCCCAATTCATCTCCCGAACGCGTTCTTTAAAGCAGCTCAGGGCATTTTCCGATCATTTATATGGCAGAATAAACCTCCTAGATGTAAGGCAGACGTCCTGTATAGAAATAAAATAAGAGGGGAACTCTAACTTCCCTACCTAAAGGGTTATTACTGGGCCGCCATACTTACCAGAATAGTAGAGTGGTCGAGGCACACAACGCTCAAGCAATGGAAAGATTTGGAGTCTGATGGCTCACATCCCCCTTGTAGTTCTTCCTTGGCTCCCCACACTTCCACGAATTCAACACCCCACCATAGAACCTACAATCGTTTGCTGGAAATATCTCCGCACAAGGCAGAACTATCTACCAAACACTCACCTCTCACTCAGCTCCTCCACAATAGCGATTTCCCCCCTGGACTAACA
>WWET01006074.1:44569-56492 GCA_011038615.1 Limnodynastes dumerilii
GGGGGTTAGACAGGACAGAGGTCTGGATAAAGCATTAACCCATCATTCCAGAGGCCACCTTTACTAAGCTGTGGGTTCTGAAACGTGGAGATGTTGCCCATAGCAACCAATCCGATTCTAGATCTCACAGAACAATTGCATTCTAGAGAATGTCAGCTAGAATCGGATTGGTTGCTATGGGCAACATCTCCCCTTTTACAAACCTGCAGCTTAGTAAATCTGGCCCAGGTGTCTTGTTCTACTGCAGACTCCTAATATAAGGGCGATTACTGG
Organism: Limnodynastes dumerilii; assembly: GCA_011038615.1. Lineage (NCBI taxonomy): Eukaryota > Metazoa > Chordata > Amphibia > Anura > Limnodynastidae > Limnodynastes > Limnodynastes dumerilii. The sequence continues at coordinate 44,843 of WWET01006074.1, forward strand.
TTTATTGGCTGCATAAAAGACACCAAGAATTTCACAACACACCCATATCATGTAGCAAGTAACGAGCGTTACAGGACAGAATCAGGAGACATACGCGTTCCAGTACTATCTTTACACACATTCCACTATTCTATCACACACACACAGGTTACACTATTCTATCACACGCACACACACGTTACACTATTCTATCACACACACGTTACACTATTCTATCACACACGCACACGTTACACTATTCTATCACACACACACACACACACACACACACACACACGTTACATTATTCTATCACACGTTACACTATTCTATCACACACGCACACACATGTTACACTATTGTATGTTACGTAATAACATTGGGAGAGGAAAATAATAAAATCTAAACATTTTTATCAGGGAGCAGCGGCTGTTAGGATTCTGTAAGTCACCTGACAGTGACACTGGTGACCCCCATCCGCTACGCTCGTCCAGAGACCCAGACCAGGTTTTATACGGGTACCTTGAAGTTGACCTGCATCATGGGCAGGACGTGCAGGGCTGTGCTGTGCCAGTCTGTGGTGACCATGGAGCGGATCTCCTCGGACTCCAGACACTGCATGGTTTTATATTTATCCGGAGACATGGACACTTTACAGCCTAGAACCCCGGCAATGGCTGCGAGAAGGAAGGAGGAGAGGGCGTTAAAGGGGATACAGATGACATGGGCAACCTGCCGCACGCCAGGTGTTGTGAAACGACTAATCCCATAAGCCTTCTCCCTGTAGCAGCTATATCTAGGTGTAAGAGCATGCTGGGAGTTGTAGTTGCCACACACCTGGGGCTATTTACTGAGCACTGAAAAAGGAAAAGTGGTGATGTTGCCCATAGCAACCAAGCTCTGTTTCCTATTGTAGGACCGGATCTACACTTAAAGATGTACCTAAATATAAAAAGGCCGTGTGCGTATCTTCGCGTTTTTATGTGAACGGCGCCATCCAGATGTTATGCACGGAAAGTCATTACACACAGAGTTCAACTCCGTCCCTGAAATGCAAAATAAGGGGTGTGCCACTATCCATAAGGAGGAAGGAAAAGTGGGTGGGGGAAGTATGCAAATAGGGCAGTATGGGTGGGGTTTGCCAAATCCGCGCAGAAAGCCCTATGAACACGGAGAAGATCCATAACAACGGGAGGAGCATCATGGGAGCGCACTTGGGTGCGTATTTTTGCAAAACCGTGTCCACTTATTTCCTTCTTATCTGTGGATCTGGCCCGTATACTCGAGAACGTCAGCTAGAATCTGATTGGTTGCTATGGGCAACATCTCTACTTTCCTGCAGCTTAGTAATTCTAGCGGCTGGAGTGTGAAGGCTGCCTATGCTGGAGACAGACGAGACATTTACAGCACTGATTTACCCAGGAAGACGCGCTCCTTCCCCACAGAGTAAGTGCCACAAACCACCAGCGTGCGCGGATTCAGAGTCACCGCCTCAAACGCAGCATTCACAGCAAACTGCACGGCTTCCTGCTGCGGGGGGAAGGTGTACTCCGGGCTGCAGTACCTGCACGTGGGAGAGAGAGAGAGGACATTGCTTAAACATAGAGCAGCATAGTACAGAGATGTAATGACAACACATGGACAGTAGAGGGAGCCATGTCACTGTCAACTCATGTCTGGAGCTCACCCTCTCAGTCACCTCTAGAACACAGCTCGGCCCCTGATTTGAGAACCCAAGAAAAAGGCAACAAGAGATCTTACGTGGTATCCAAATACAGGGTGTGGATCTTCTGACCAATCAGAGCCGGATATCTTTCCATGGAGGGCTCTGCACGGAAGTCTCCTGTATGCAGTACAGCGCTCCCGCTGGGGAGGATGAAGAGGAGTAAAACAGCCCCAGGACAGCTGCAGAGTGACAGGAGAAGGAATTGTCTCAATCAGTGACCAGAGACCAGACTTTACATCAACAAGAAAGAAGCACAACGTGAAGGAGTGATCACGACAAGCAGAGCGGGCAGGACACAGCTGCAGGAAGGTAGAGTCCGGCGTGAGGAGCTGGACACATGCAGGAGGCACAGACTGGTGAGGGGTCCACACATTGAGGGAACATCCCCATCTACCAGGAGCTGCCCAGCACCCGAGACGCTCCCAGCGCCGAAATCTTATTCTGGTTTTATATTGTAGCATTCAAAAACCAAAGCACACAAGTTACCCCAGGGGCGTCGCAGGTGATGCCAAGGTTCAGAATGCCCAGTCACCCCGGCAGCACTAAAATACCATAACATAACAATCATCATTGCCAGTCATCCTCCTATCAGACTGGGTCAGCACACGACATCAGACAGAATACAGCACAATGGGAGGACAGGCCTGAGAGGGTGTGTGTGTGTGTGTGTGTGTGTGAGGGGATAGGCCTAAGAGAGGGGTTAGAGAGGACAGGCCTGGAAGTATTTTACTACTGTTATGAAGGATTCGTCGCACTGATAACGGCGGGAAACGTACCCGCCGATATCACATTTTCAGCAATGACTTTTGAGGGCTGGTGATACATTTCTTATTGTCACCGAAATACAGTTCCAGTATTGGGACCAGGGGACATTAGTATTATCCCTCTGCAGTGCGGACATCGTGCACATCTCAGTAGTATCATTGGACCGGACGCAGACATCATGGCGGAGGTGAGCAGAGTTACGCAGCGACGGCCCGCAATCCGGTCGTCGTGCAATCCTAATTTGAATAAGTGCGAGGGGGGAAAAACATTCCCTTATGGCTTTTTGCCACCAGGACCCTACCATAATATTTATGCACCGGCCCCAATGCGTAAATGAGGATCATAAATAAGGTCTTAGACCAACCAGCCTTTACCGGGAGACTGAAATACCTCCCCTCACCCCCCATGTGGACATGTTTTCAGTGCCCGTATGGCATGGCTCTCTACATTGTTCCAGCAGCCGGGAAGAGAGTGAGCGGGGAAATGGCGGAGAATCAGTGCACGGTACACAAGGACCCATACACCCCTTGTATCCGATTCAAAGGACTTCAGATACGTAACATCAGGTGTGTGCGCGCGCCAATGTTACACGTCAAAGGGACTTACATAAAAGACTTCAAAAATCCCCTTACACTTATTGTGATTCAGGGCCCTTGTGTGTAACACTCAGATAATCATTGCACCAGGAAGACTTAGAGGGGTCATTATTTACCACACACAGGCGGCTTCCTGTATATGAAATGCTGGTGAGAGGAAACAGCGTGTGCAGCCCCTAAATACGTCCCAATGAAGATTAACACAAGACTTACTGGTTGGCATCCAGCAGAACCACTTTCACATTGTTCACGATGCACTCACTGTCCATGGGTAACACGTTGATGAATTGTTTCTCTACTCGTAGCTTACTCTCCACCAGGTTCCCAGTGATCTGAAAGAGAGAAGACGAGAGATGGAGACACAGGACCCGGAGCCTTCCCCGGGAGAGCGGCAAATTACACACCTAAGATCTATAGGTAGAGACGACACAATCACAGGCCTAGAACTCTGGCTCCGAGTCCTGGAGACATTCGTAGACGGGATTATTTATCTGCACGCAAACAGCGTAACAGAGAGATTTTACAACTAAACATCAGGCCCAGAGTGTGAGAATAAGAGGAAATCGGGTGGAAAGTTACACCGGGGGTAACACCATGATGAGGGTTATGAGAATAATGTTATTCTGTACATGCAGGGAGAATACTTTATATTATATTATTACACACAAATACTGACCAGCATTACTATTACACTGTTATTTATCACCTCTCATCTCTAATACTATTATATTATTATTACACAGATACTGACCAGCGTTGCTATCACACTGTTATTTATGAAGAACACTTTGGGGGAGTAGCTGTGGGGTCTTTACCTTGCTGCAGTAAATGGGGAAGCGGAATTTCTTGGTGAGCCCCCCGTAGTGATCAGAGTGGAAGTGGGTGAGGAAGTAGGCGGTGCACCCTTCTATAGCACCATACTGGAACGCATCAACTGTAAAGCCAGTCCCTACAGGAAGCACAAAGGAGGAAAACAATTGTCACATAGCTTTATTAATGGTTTCCCTCAGTATTAGGCCCTTACAGCATATGATTATGTACCAGCTAAGTGTCTTATAATGGAATGTCTGACATACCCTCCCATTCCATTAGGTACAAGATACTCTGCTCCTTAGTTTCCAACTGTCGGTTACTATGGTAACCACCTTTGTTGAAGAGACAAATAGTTTTTAAAATATCAGTTAAGTCCTTTCACCAGGTGAGTGACAGTTAGAAGCTCAGGAGCGGAGTATATTGTACCTCATGGAATGGGTCATGTTTAAGGGTATGATATCACACTATAAAGGACTTACAGCATAGAGTGTATGCATATGCAGATTATCTGGTTACCATAATGACCAGGGCTTGTGCATGTTGGATACACATTAGTAGACCAGATTGTGGACACCTTAACGCTGCAACACACCCAGAGCAATCCCCCACATCTGCCACTATACAACGGAGTGGGCAAAAATGCAATTGCTGGATAATAAGGGGTAATAATGGAGGAGCAATAGCACATCTGCCAAGAGTAATGTATTAAAAAAGCTCTGGACAGAGGACACTTCATAGGACAGGCCCAGGTGTTGTAAAACTACAATTCCCAGCATGCTTCGTCAGGTATCTGATATGGGCATGCAGTCAAAGCATGTTGGGACTAAGTTTCCCCACATCCGGAGAGCCACAGGTCTGCCATAGGACAACCTATGCTGCAGGGATGACCTCTAAGGCCCCTTGTCTCACCTGGGATCTTCTTGTAGAAGGGACACTGCTTCTTCCCCTTCCCCTCCTCCGCGGTGGAGTTCTCCCTGTAGCGCTTCCCCCATCTCTTTTGGGTTCCTCCACCTGCAGCAGAGACCTGACTAGTGTTATCAGCAAGGGCCCCGGCCTCTCCCAGCGAGCCCAGAGCCTTCCTCTTCCTGCTGGGCTTCTCTGTGACGGCGTTGGGGCTCTGGATCCTCAGAGGCACCTTCACCTCGGCTTTCTTCAGCACTTTAGGTTTAGGTTTCAGACCAAAGAAAACACCAATGTCCATCTGCTTCATCCCCTTGGAGGACATGGCCTGGGAGCTCTGGGTGTAACCGTCCTTGGATGGAGACGCAGACTGGCTGCCAGGGGCTGGGACTGGCTGGTATTCAGCAGTGAGAATGTTCCTTTCTTCCTCCTTGATCCCTGCAGACAGAGAGCTCCCTTCAATCCAAGCAGAGGAGGCTGGAGGAGTGTCGTCAGGCTCTGCGTTAAGCAGCTGAGATAAGGCCCAGCCACAGGCTTCAGACACAGGTGTGCTGCACACAGACCAATTATCCTCTGCAGCCTCAGACTGAGTGACAGGTGCAAGGTCATTACCTCCAGCCCTCAGATGCTGGACATTGAGCAGCTGCCTCTGTGGCGTTCTTATAGCTATGCTCTTCATATCAGGGAGTCCGTTACCCAGCGATATCCCTGACGTGTACAAAGGTGTGGCCGGTAATTTATCGTCCTCTTCTTCACTGAACAGTTCCTGGTCGCTGACTAGAGGTGAATAAGAGATTGCGCAGTCCTTAACATCAGCGTCCTGCTGCGACAGATGTTGAGAGCTCACGTAGGTCTGTGAATGGCGTCCGTCGCCTTCCTGGGATGAGGACGGGGAGTTTTTAGCTCCTTTGGCAGGGGATGAGAGCCAGGCTTCTAGGGAGGTCTGAGAGCTAGCTGGGGAGGAGGACTTGCTGGATTTGGGTTTCGTGTTGTTGGTGATGAACGCAGAGGAATTGTTGAATTTGTTGCCATTTTCGTGGTTAACTCCATTTGTGGTTTGTGACTGGACGGCGCTGAATGAGGGGCGGTCCTGGGTGCGCAGAGGAGGAAGAGGGGAATAATCGCCGGCTCGGCTCTGAGCGAGGAGGAAGTGGGAGAAGCGCTTGTAGTGTGACGCAATGGTGGACGAGCACGTAATCCCATCCGGACATTCTGGAAGAGAGAGAATCACATCAGTGCCTGGGGCCAGAACATTCACACCCAGAGCGACAACCCCTGGGTCCATCAATCCCTTGGCTATGAAGTGCGTCCGCACAGCCACTCGCAAGTCCTGCCGTACGGAATGGACTAGACGTGTGCCAGACTCTAAAGTCGGCACGTGTGAGGGTAGAACGCTCCGCACACGGCACTTAAGAAGTCACCGTCCTACCGTATTATGCGCCCACGGCACATAAAATGTGGCCAGCGCATAATCCAGAATCACGTCAGCCAAGCCGTTACTGTGAGATTTACCGCTTCCCCAACCCACCAACCAGACGTAGACCATGGCTGCACAGCGAGGCGGCTTCGATCGGACTGTATTATGAAGTGTGACAGACATTTGCGCAGTGCGATCATGCTGGGTACTTACGCATTCGAAATGTGTAAATAACCTGTCATAGAATTGTGGATCCGTCTGGAGCCTCTAAAATCCGTGACGGGTTATTTTCCTGTCAATCCAGCAATACAAGAGACATGGTCGCTTTATAATCGTCATTACATCTCTGTGCGATGCTACTTTCTACTAATATGAATTGGGACAATTTATGTGACGTGCAAACGGAAGAAACCGCAGACTGCCGCAAAGGACAACACAAGTATCTATAATAGTGCAGCCGACCCCTCCAGCAGGACATTGAATCCACGCTGCTTTGTCTGACTTGCTGATATAGCGTCTTATGCTGCGCGGCATCCGGATCAGGAGAAGGATTGGGTGAAGCAGGTGAAGGGAGTGCACATACTTGTAGACTAGTCAGGTTGTCATTTTTAAGTAGATTTAAAAATCATTATACCCAACCAGGCGACCAGGATTGGATGTAACGAGCAGTTGTGTGAGCGTACACACTTATCCAATGTCTGACCAATTGGACGGCCAAAGGCTGGATTGGACGAGGCTTGGGTTGGTGAGTTTACCCGGCCTAACTCTTGTATTAGTATCCAGCGATTCTAGTGGTATTACACACAGGTGGCTCTTTCTTTCATTACTCCCAGGGCCAGATTTACTAAACTACGGGTTCGGAAAAGTGGAGATGTTGCCCCTAGCAGCCAATCAGATTCCAGCTGACATTCCCTAGTATGCAATAGAAAAGTGCAAACTAGAATCTGAGTGGTTGCTATGGGCAACCGCTATACTTTTCCAAACCCGCAGCTTAGTAAATCTGGCCCCTAATCTCTGGAATAAATTAAAAATAAACACTATGGACCAAAGTCACAGTTAAGCAGATAAAAAGGAACAGATTCACTATTCTACGCCCCTAAGTTGCCTTGTCACAGCCTCATTTTTATGGTTCTTAACTGAAGGCCATAGGCTGCCTTATCTTCCCCTGCGTAGGTCTCCTTTTAAGTTGCTGAAGTACGGATGTACCGCGCCGTTTGTTTAAGCTGTAACGAGGACTGGCCACGCCCCTTCTTATCTCATTACAAGCGGACTTGAAGCCAGCGCGTAATGAATCCCCGTTCCTAAATCCAACGTGGATTGTGTAAATAAGAGTACGACGCCTGCGCAATTTAACCGTCCTCAAAAACACGCAGAGAAATAGCAACAGCTTCTTATCAGTGAAACATCTCCGTAATCTTTGGCCCCTGTGAAGGAAATTGGGCCCTTGTGTCTCCACTAATCTGTCTCAGGGACAGCAATTGATCAATAAGACCCTGTACCTGTCTGTGTGGCTACTGGGGTGTCCAAACATTCGCTCACGTGCCACCTGGGAGTCTGGACCAGCAGTATGGAGAATGGCATCTGGCAGCTGGGGCAGTACCCGCTGTGCCGGACTGGTGGAGTTTTGGGGCTTGGATTCCTCTGACTTTGGTTCTGTTTCCTAATCGGTGTCGTCTGAGCATTGTGTTCGTGATTAGCAGGTTTATCCTCTGATGAGAGCGACGCCATGTCCTTTTTCTTCCTGGTCGTCGTCTTCCTCCTGTCCTGCCTTCTCGTCTGGGTCCCGGGATTTCTGGGCTGTTCCTGAGAAGCCGTTTCCCCAACATTTCTACCCGGCGCCTTCTGTTTCCTGAAGGATTTATAAGACCAAATATCATCTTCTGCGTCAGACATTATTTACTCCTAAAATACAAGAAAAAGGCATAAACGAGATTAACTTTCTAATAGTTTAAAATCTGTAAATAACAGAAATATACAGATTCAGGGCCCAATTTACTGCATATTCCAAAAAGAAGTCCCAAATTCTAGACCTCGTTCCTCCAATGGTGCATCCCCATATTATAACCAAAATCTAATTGAGCGGCATCTTTTACTTTTTAAAACATTTAATAAATTAAGTGACCGGAAAACTTGTTCAATGATAATATTCTACATTTAAAACAAAATCTATCAATGGCTTTAAACATTTAAGAGGAAAAGAAATGTTTAAAAAAAGCTGTGTCAAAGTAAAACGTTATCGCTGGCCCCAAACAAGTCTCCCCCTTGCTCTCAGGAAATCACCTTAAATTACCTTAAGATTTCTGATCTGGGAAATGGGGACGAATCAGGTCTGGGTGTGGCGATGTGTGTAGGGCATATCTGTGCTGTAATATGAACGCCCCTAACTCCTCCCTCTGCGCTTGCACACTCCCTGAGGAAGAGCACTTAAAAAAAACATGCCTGATCTCCCGGATCCTAGTGCCAGCGCTTAGAACCTTGCACATATGCACAAAAAGCCTATCTCTGTTACTGATAATCCCTCTGTGATGCCTTATGGAATGCTGGGACTTGTAGTTCCACACCAGGCTGTCTGTTATTGACTTTCACTATGTGATGGCTCATTAGGGCATCCTAGGACTTCTAGTCCCACAACAGACTCGCTATGTCTGCTACTAATTATCCCCCTGTAATGACACAGTAATAAGGCATACTGGGACTTGTAGTCCTGCATCACGCTGTCTGTTACTGATTATCTCGCTGTAATGACACAGTAAGGCATGCTGAGATTTGTAGTGCCACACCAGTCTCTCTATAACCACTTTCACATCACCACTTAAATCCCGGGTCTTGGCTGAAAGGTCCCCTCTGCCTCTACAAAAAAGAAGGGTGTTTCCTGGGTCTGACCGGGAAGGGGTGCAATGTGAAACGTGCCACCCGGGTTATTCAACCTGGGAACCTGGGCATGGCCTAAACAAAACTGATTGGAGGGATTTGTGCACCATCGCTAATGGCTATAGGAAAAAAAATCCCTCCCTCCCCGGGAGCCGTCTCTCACACTGTCAGGGAAGACCCGGGTCTGGAAATTCCCGGGTCAGAGCCGGGGCCAGATTTACTAAGCTGCGGGTTTGGAAAAGTGGAGCTGTTGCCCCAAGCAACCAATCAGATTAGCTAACATTTTCGAGTTTGTAATTGGAAAGTGAGAGCTAGAATCTGATTGGTTGCTAGGAGCAACATCTCCATTTTTTCTTTACCGCAGCTTAGTAAATCTGTCTCTTGGACTTTTTTTTTTTTTTTACTCGCCAATTAACCCATCAATAAACCGAGATGAAAACCACGGATGATTGCGCAGTGGTGATGTAAAAACGGTACTAGTCTGGTTCTGGTTATCCCTCAGTAATGACACAGTAATAAGGAATGTTGGGACCTGTAGTCCCAAGACAGGCTGTCTGTCACTGGTTACGCCCCCCCGTGTAATGATAGTAATAAGACATGCTGGAACTTGTAGTCCCATACCAGGCTGTCAATGATTACCCCTGTGTAATGACAGTAATAAGGCATGTTGGGACTTGTAGTCCTGCATCAGGCTGTCTGTCACTGATTACCCCTCTGTAGTGACATAGTAAGGCATGCTGGCATTTGTAGTGCCATACTAGGCTGTCTGCCTGATATTGGTTACCCCTCTGTAATGACAGTAATATTGCATGCTGGGACTTGTTGTCCTGCACCAGGCTATGTCTGTCACTGGTCACCCCTCTGTAATGACAGTAATAAGGCATGCTGGGACTTGTAGTGTCAAACCAGTCTCTCTGCACTGCAGCCCAGGTCTCTGTAGGAGAATCCCCCATCCCCCACTTCCCTCACAGAGGACCAGAGCCTGGCTATCCAGGTGCTGCCTGTCCCGGAGCACATGCTCCTCCCCCTATCTCCCGGTGATTTACCGGCTGTGCGGCTGCTGTCATCTGTCCATCCCGCGCGCCATTCCCGTCTCCGCCTTCACATCGGCCGCAGCACTTTCTACACACTGTCTACTCTCATAGGAGAGGGTTAATGTCATACATGATACCGCTTCACTCCGGGATGTCCTCTATGTATAATTTAACATCCTGTATATATAAATTCATCTGGATGATATTTTCCGGGGCGGGTGGCGAATGTTAATAAGCGAATGCGCAGCCTGCTCTGTGAGGTAAATATAGATAACTAGGTCGCACTTTCCGCACAGAAGGGAATCTCTCGCTATACGATTAATTCTCCCCATATTTCGTTAATATTCTTTACGTATTATCAGGTGAATCCTAAAGAGCTGAGAGGAAAAATCACAATAAACTTTTCAATAAGTATTATCTGTACTTTGTGTAGCAGATCTCATACTGTTCTAGATAAGCGTTTATTTCTTCTGATTTATTATTTGTGACCTCAATGCTGTTTATTTCCTTGATTTATACGGATTATAAAGGTTTTTCCTCTAGGGATAGGCGCGAATCTGCGGCTCCCAATGTCAGGTCTCTCTGGGTGGAGCAAAATGGCGTCCTGTACCCTACATTCTCTGCTGCTGCTCCAGAGCCCGCTGGAGGGCGCTCTGTTGGAGGCGGGGAGCAGGGAGGAGAAGGAGCAGCTGGTCCTGGAGTATTTGGGGAAGGTGAATGGCCGGGCTGCGGAGCTCACAGTCCCCGAGTTCTCCCCAGGTAGTGCAGCCAGTGTGTCCCCTCCCAACATGTGTGCACCCCACCCCCCAAGTCCGCCCCCTAAGCCCCACCTTCCTCCGCCATGTATCCCCTCCATACTGCCTCTATTCTAGGATGGTCAGGATATATGCGGAGGGGTTAGTCACTGACTAATATCAGGATATAGGTAATGTGCCAGATAGTGCATCACTCCTAGATCCTGCGTCATTCTCTTTAGAAATGGGCTGTGGGGTGAACCAACGCATTTTTCTGCAAATTGTAAGACATATGGACCGGAACCTGATATAATAGGGTCTTGCTAGCAGACCTCTGACTGCGTGATCCTAATTTTGACTTGTGCTAGAGGAGAACAGTCCCCTCGCGCTTATAGGCTTTCACGCGCAGGCCCCACTTAAAATGTGCATCGTACCTAAGGGCGTAATGTACATGCATCCCAGAATGCGTCATTTAATTGTTTCACTGTAGCTTCATACAATTTTATCTAGCGTGAAGTGGAGTCTGTATCAGGAGCTGTATGATACACATATTTGTTCATTTTGCTACGCTTTCAGTCTGTGACGCATTTCGCTGCAAACTGCATCATTATCGGCCATATAATTCAGTATTTAACCGATTTACTATTTTTGTTGCAGAACGAAACAGAAAAGTCACATTTTTTCCCCCTTTGTTTTAAGGGACATAGGCCATAATTTACTAAGGAAAGGAAAAGTGGAGATGTTGCCCATAGCAACCAATCAGATTCTAGCTCTCACCAGGGGTGGATCTAGGATTTATAAAATGTTTGTTTTTT